>PVKH010002578.1:0-26828 GCA_004027955.1 Chaetophractus vellerosus
CAGCTGATTGCATTCCTTCACAGACATTGTTACATCCAAGTGGAATGCTGTTTCCTGGCTCCCTCTCATTCTTCAGATTGCTCTTCAAATAATACTCTCTCAGAGAAACCTTCACTGGTACCCAAACTAAGCTAAATGCCCCATTATTTTCCTCCTAAGCACTCTCATTCCCTTTTATGGTATAGTTAACACAAAGTATAACTTAAAAAAAATAAAATTGTTTCTCTCCACCATTAGACAGTAATCTCCAAAAGGGCAAGGACCCAGTCTATGTTCTTCACCACAGTTTAACACTGCTTAACACAGTGCCTAACACATAGTAGATATTTGATGAACATTTGTTATATATAAATGAATGATTCAAAGCTCTATTCAAATGCTCAGTGACATCTTTCTCATTATTATTAGTCTTTTCAGAAAGTTAAGATATGACTTGTTTGGGCAACCAAAATATAAAAAGTTCACCAAGGCATTTTCTTTTATGTCCTGGGCTCTATTCTCTACCTATTTAGAAATCCTATTCTCAGAATAATGACTATTTAGCAGTATTTATTACTCTTATATAAACTAGAAACCCAGAGCTAGGTACATTTCTGCTTTTATGACTTCTAGATGGAGTCAGATGTAATAAGATTTAAGAGCTGGGAGTCAATGTACAGTTGGGCTTCATCACATATAGGATTGGAAAGTCAATGTCAGTATTAAAGTGAGGTGTAAAATGCAAAGTTAGGAAGTTTGAGTTATGTCTCCATTTTGTTAGGTGATGTCCAATTCACAAATATATACAAACAGAAATATATACACACATACATATATACATATTGACAGATATATCTATTAGATGATGATGTTAATATCATATATATACACAGATATATTAATATGTATGTGATTATCACATATATGATATTAACACCAACAGCCTTTTTTCAAGTTGCTACTCTCGGGTATGGTACACCTAAGAAATAGATATCTTTTCAAGGTTTATATTTAGATAGTTTTTTCTGGTTGTGTATTCCAACTAATAAAAAGTAGAATTTTAAATATAACTTGCCTTATTTATCTACCCTCAATTTGAGTACTTCTTATTTCATTACATTTAGAAATCCCTTCCCATTGCCCCTTTGTCACATAGTTAATGATCTGTAGAAACACTTAAAAATTCCTTTTTTAAAAAGGAATCCTATGGAGAAGCCTTCTGAAATGTGAGAAAGTCATCTGTAATCAGCCATTTATTTAGTTGTGCTTTAAGTACTGGTTTTCATGCAGCAGAGGTACTGTTTATGCAGGGCAAACCTGCAGTATGTTCTATAGCTTAATCTAATTATACTTAATAACCTTAATTTTTTTTCCATTATGACTATAACAAAACTAATCTAGATCCAATTGAGCAGCATTGTTATTCAGAAGAACGGGATTTAGGTTCAACTGGGAAAAAAGAAAATAATATTTACATCCACATTCCTCTCCCATCACTACCATGTTCACGAGCAATCTGATGACATGGCATGGCATGTGAGTTTAGGCTTGGCTGTATGGCCCCAGAAGAACATGGTGAGGACAGTATCAGGAGCATGTGTCTAGGTAATTTACATAGGAGGTGGCTTTGTCCTAGGTAAGCTAATTTGTTTTCCCTGTGTTATTGTAAAAATGGAGCAAGTTACAGTTGTGTTTGACTGAACTTTTCTCAAAATCTGGTAATGGGTTGGGGAGTTAGCAGGAACTGGATATTTTCTCTTTGGTGGACTGTTTATGTGGCCTAAATAGTTGAGCACATAGGCTTGGACTGGGCCCTGTGAAATACATGGGAGAGGTGTTAATATTTGGGACATATTTTGTTTGTTTTATTTTACTACTATACTTCAAATTTCATACCTCCTAAAATCAAAGGCTTTAAACATCATAGTTCCATTTAATGTCATAAGTCTGGTCTTGGAGTCGTCATTTAAAGTATTCACAGTTCTTTTCATCTTTCTTTATAAATGCCCATTGATCTATCAACTTTTCTTTCTTTCTTTTTTTTTAATCTATCAAATTTTATAACCTGTTTTTCTCTGGATTCTGAATGAAGCCTGAGCCTTTCTGCTTTTGTGTTCAAATATTCTCTCTGAATTTTCACCTGAGTCATTAAAAAAAAAGAGTCGTTATCTCCCTCTTCCACGATTTGTCTCTGGGTAGAAGGCCCCAAGCTGCATTCGTTGTTTTTATTATCCTAACACATAGAAAGCCTGATTTTACTATAATTTGTTCTTCACTTTTATCCCAGCTTTAAGTCTCCTGATAACACCGCTTTCTCAATTGTGTCTATTAAGTATCTTATTTAGTATTATTATTTCACAGAGTCACACCTTACATTTACCCAAGTTCCATTTCATTTCTTCTTCCTTTTTAGATTCTTTTGTGCAGGTTCTCTTTTACTGAGAAATGAAATTAGCTCCCAAATCATAGCCATCTACAAATTTCCTTAATTTCTTTTCACTTTCCAGTGGTGTCACTAAATAAAACATATGAGGTGCTTCTTAAATTGAAATTTTATATTATTGTATTATCTATCCCAGGACTGCTCACATTTTAGCATACACATGAATCACCAGAGGATCTTTTTACAATGCAGATTGTGATTCAGTAGGTCTAAGGCTGAGCCTGAAATACTGTATATTTCCAACAAGCTCCGGGTGATACGGTGCTGCTAGGTTAGGTTCCATGCTTTCAGCTGCAATGACCTAGACAATTCCAATTCATGCAACAACATGACCAAACTGGCTTCAAATAAAGTTTTCAGGAAAACGTTCATATTTTTATTCATGGAAATTGTTTGAAATGGTGGTTATTTGAAATGAGTGGATTTCTTTGACCTTGGGTTAAATAAAGGATCTCACTTCAATCTGACCTGAGGAGATGAGAACTTGGTTTCCCTTTTTCAGACTCCAGGGATCTGTTCTTGGGGAGGAGAAAGTTTACTGGATTCTTTCTAATCCTTCCTTGATAATCTATATTACCGAGTGTTTGCTCACATTCAAACACATTTCATACAGCTTAAGAGATCCCTTTTTAGCGTATCATCATCAACTTGCCTTTTTTTCATTGGGAAGACTTGTCTAGATATGTGAGATTTTATTCCTCAAATAAGATTCGTCTTATTACTGACCTCCGAGGAATACAAATTTACTTATTTGTAATTTGCTATTAGTCAGTCAGTTCTCTATCCAGAACAGCAAAGTTCCACCCATTTCCATGGTGACTGAATGAAAAATTAATGATTATAAGACATTAGCCAGAGCATACAAGACAGACAAAAGGAGACTTGACATGTCGCCAGACTTAGGAAATGTGTATTCCGTGGCACAGAATAGAGTATCAAATTAAATATACTTCTGAAATATTTCGCGTTCTATGAAAAGCGCCCCACTTCTTGATGGATATATTTTCCCATTGTACAAGCATTCCCGTACCTGTACTATGTGTATAAGCTCTCCTTTACTTCTGACACTTTTATTCACCCATAATGGAGCATGGAGCTAAAAATGATATATTTTCTAGACATGACTTGATTTCAGGTGATGTGTATCTGCAACTAGAGAATAAGATTCTTTACAATGAGCAGTGTTGAATAGGTGCTTCTATAAAAATCAGACATCACATATTTGCCTTGACCACACAGGATAGCCATATATATTCTTATTGAAGTGCTGGGTGCTTAAAAATGTTTTATTTCATTCCTCAGTTAACAAAAAAGACCCTGAAAAGTACACTGGTAGCAAGCAGTATTGCACCAATTATACCCTTCACTGCATTTGATTGTAGGGTTTTCTCTTTATTAGCTTAAAAGTGAGCAATACCAAGTCCAATTCCCCAGGGCCTTTTGTGCTTCTACAAATCATGTCAAGTTGCTCACAACCAGTGAATTCACTACTCTCATTTATAGATGGCAGTACATAGAATGAGAATTTAAAAACAACAACAGCAAAAAACACTTAAGTCTTTAAATTGTACAAGTTTGCAATTTGAGAAAGTTTTATATAGAGGTGAATGTTCTTTCTATGAGGATTCTTCGTCTTCCTTATTTATAGATGATTTTTGGAGAGTTTCACTTCTGATAATGACAGAATACCTTGTGTTGGATCTCTCCTGCAGGTAACTATTATAAACTCTAGACAAAAATGAAAAGCCATCTGAAAGCACTGAAGAATGTCCTAAAGAAGGCAGAAACTGGAGGGGAGTTGACACTTTGAAGAAGGGAGTGACACTGCCCTTTATGCCCGAGGGCAGGCCCAGGTGGCATCATGCAGAGAGGCTAAAGCTCAGAAAAATCCATAGTCTTACTAGTTGAGGAAGCAGAGTTCACAGTGATTGAATCACCTGGAAGTGGGGGGAATATCCAGGAAAGGAGAAAGCTACAGAGAGGGCGCACTGAATTCTGTGTATACACTGTACCTAAATCTCTGGTTGACTTCTGATTTATGCATGTGCTTGACAGACTCTAAGCAGCCCAGCAAAGGCTAACAAAACTGAACAGATATTTCAGCTGCTGCTAATTGCAAAGGGACAGAGTTTGAGGTTTGCATTCAGCCAAGTTAACTATCTGCTAAAACAAACAAATAACACTCAATATTCCTAGGTGGCTAATAATACAAGTTCAGGGTCTCTTTACAGTGTATCATTCATGCGGTCCAGGATACAATCCAAAACTACGAGACATATGAAAAAGCAGGAAATCATGCCCTTTCTCAAGAGAAATGGTAATTAGTGGAGCTTAATCCTGCGATGACCCTGATGTTGGGATTAGAGGTCAAGATTAGAAGGCAATTATTATAATTATGCTTATAATGAATAATATTATATATGGATATAAAGGAAAATATGCTTATAATGAATAAGATAAGAAATCTCAGCAGACAAAGAAAAAACATAAAAATGAACCAAAAAGAAACTACAGAACTGAAAAATGCAGTGTCTGCAATAGAAATTCACTAAGTGGGCTTAGCAATATAATGGAGATAGCATAAGAAGAGTCAGTGAACTTGAAAAGATACCAATAAAATCTATCCAATCTGAACATAGGAAATAAAAGATAAGGGGAAAAAAGGCAATAGAACCTCAAGGATATCAAAAAATCTAATAGACACTTAATTGGAGTCCCAAAAAAGAGGAGAGAAAGAATGGAACAGAAAAACTATTTGAAGAAATAATGGCTGAATTTTTCTCAAATTTGATGAAAGGCATATGTTTATAGATTCAAGAAATTCAGAAAAGCTTAAGATGGATAAATACTATGATTTTTGAAGGTTTATAAAATTTTAACATTACATGGGAGACCAGTTCAGAGAAAAGATTTGGGACTCTGGATTTGAAGTAGTATATTTGGAAAAAAATGTAGCAAAGAGGATATGGAAAAGTGGGAAAATAACTAAAATTAGAAATGCATTCTGTTCCTATTATTACAATGTTAAAAAGGAATAATATAAAATGAATTTATTCATTAGATAACTAAAGAGAAATAAGATTATTTGGTTGCCATATTGCTTCTCAAATAAATCTTAAGATATATTTTTTCTTCCTCTTTCCTTCCCTCCCTCTCTCCCACCTTCCTTCTCTCCCTCTCTTCCTCTGTCCCTTCCTCCCTCCCTTACAACTTTCCTTCCTTCCTCTATCCTGGAAGAAATTTTTCTTACTTCCATAACATAAGATTGAGGGAGATATGGTATTTTAATATTTGCGTCAAGAGATCACTGTGAAAACCAACAGTTTTCTAATTACAATATTGTGTATTAACTAACTTCGCTATAATTGGTATAGAGTAGGGTGCTGTGCTTTCCAAGATTATTTCAGAACCATTTCAATTTAAAAAGCATTAAGTTAAAGCAGGAAGTTATTTTATATAAACAGGTGAAAAAGAAAAAAATAACACTTTTTCTTGTTAATCCTTTCAGAATATGAGAGTTGGGTGACTGAAAAGCTTCACTTAAAACGCAAGATTGAATGTTTTCCCTAAGCTATGCATAAAAGAATGTTAGTTATACATCCTCAACTGAACTAACATTCTGTATCTTTTTCATAATAATGGTAAGAGAGTTGAAAATGGATGCCTCTTAATGTACCATCTAACACATGGGAATTCAGCCAAATTTTGAAGACCAAAAATGGGATGTCTGATTCTGATAAGCTAAATCTTTGGTAGGAAGGAAAGATTGCAAGATATACTGCCTCCAATAAGGCCTCCTCTAGTTCCCAAGATTTAAAATCAATTGCAATTCCTTAGGTATTTGAATTTTCCCTTAGTGTCCCATATTTCGAATATCTGAATTTCAAAGAGAACATGACAGCCTCACAAATAAATCTGTCAGTGGGTAGTTAGAAGAGTACCACCTAAATTATTTACATAGTTTACAAGAGACTGTACTATTACTGGGAATCAATAAAGTGATTCCTGAATAAAAACCTTACTTTAATTACTGTCTTCATTTTTTTCAAAGCCCAGTTCTTAACTAATTTTGATAATAGAAATTTGGACTCGGTTACTGTTTTTTTCTCAAGCTATTTCTTCAAATAGCTTCAGGACAGCCTTGGCGAAATGCCCACAAAAATGAATTAGGATGTTTAACAATTTGGCCAATCTCTCCTTCACCCCTACTCCAAATAAATCCTGTTTAATTTCAAGCAATCATTTTAGCATACAGTGGTCAAAATTCCATCTTGTGTTCATATCTTGAATTGGCTGATTTCGAGGCAGACAGACTTCCTTCTGTATCTCATGCAACTTAGAAACAACAGCATATTAGTGATTAAATAGGCTGAACAACTTCTGGCTCAGATCAATTAATTTCTCCAAGGATTTTTGCTTAAATAAAGCAAATTTTCTACACAGCTGCAAGGAATGTCTCAAACAGCCCAACTCTATAAACCACTGTCTTTGAATATTGTCTTTTTTAATGTTAGAATTTCTGTCACAGAAAACAGCTTCGAAACTCAGTGGGGCAATTCATCGTCATTCTACCATATTGATACAAGTAAGAGAAATAATAGTATCAATGTTATAATGAATTAAAGACCCTTTATAAAAAAAGAACTCTCACCTTTTCAAAGCATCTGCAACCACTGGGGAGCTGTGGGTATTTCTAAGCCAATCAAGAAAGAGCAAGATATTTGGAATATACAGAGGCATTCTTCTTCATTTTTAATTCAACATGAAATCTAACCTATGAGCAGTTAAAGTGAATTTCCATACTGTAGCAGTTTGGCAGTTGATATAGTTATGAATTCCAAAAATAGATATTGGGTTATGCTTGTAAACTGGTCTGTTCATTTGGACATGATTAAGTTATGATTAGGGCTTTGAGTGGGCCATGTCAGTAGGGCTTGAGCCCCACCCCATGGTGGGTGGGGTCTCGAAGATAAAAGACATTGCAAAGGGCAGAGTTGGAGTTTTTTGAGTTGGAGTTCTGATGCTGAGTTTTAATGCTGGAGCCCGGGGAAGTAAACACACAGAGGAGCTTGGTTGTGAGGAAGGAGAGAAGGCTCTGAGAAAAGAGAGGAGCTGTTTGCTTGACAGTTCACAGCTGGCCTTGTGGAGAGAGGCAAAGCCTAGAGAGCCTCACAGTCTACAGCTGACCTTGTGGAGGAAACAGGAGCTGAGCACGGAGAGAGGCAAGGCCCGGGAAGAGAGGAACCCAGGAAGCCGGAACCCTCACAGAGTTTGGTGAGGGAAGTAACTTAACGCATTATGGGCTGGTAATTCTGAGCTTCTACCCCAAATAAATCCCCTTTTATAAATGCCAACAGATTCCTGGTAATTTTCATCAGCACCCCTTTGGCTGACTAATACACATATGGAAAGAAAGCACTCTACCACCCAAGTCCATACACTGGATCCTGTAAAAGCCTGAAAAGCTAGTGGAATGACCCTCTTTTAGAAACAAGGTTGAGAGGACAACTTCATGGTGTTCACCTGTATCTGAGCTATAGCATTCGACTCAAGAAAAAGTGTCAGGTTAGAGAGTTGTATATTAAAACCGAAGATTCTTGCAAATGGGAACAAATTCACTTTCCTGTAGAGTTTCTTTAAAATGACTGATGGTTTGCCTTTACTGTCCCTGCAGCCATTGGCCGTTGACCAACTCAGCTATCTACTCAGCCCAAAGTTCCAAAGTTCTTCCTCTCAGATCAGACGTACACAAACTCTTTTATACAGTAGAAACTGCACTTTGTGTTAAGAACTCTTCAGACAAAATCAGGGGTCCCCAAATTTGCCAGATGGACCAACACTTTTGCTTTAGAGTTTGAAAAAGAATTTAATGCAGACATAGGATTATTATCTAAGTAGAGTTTTATTTGAACCTTTTGGAAGATTTCCTTCTATTTCATTTTTCAGTAGTTTTTATTACTACTGCTGTTTTCAATCACTGCAGAGGGCTTATTAATGCTAAAACATAAAATGGGAGTGTTTTTGACAGTGAGACTTTAGATTTATAAAAACATGGACTCATGCTTTAAATGAGGCTCTTTATGAATAGATTTATCTATAGAGCCTTTTCTAGGGGAAAATGATATATATATATATATTTCTGTTTAGAAGATGTCCAATAGAAAGTGTGTTATCTTTCAAAAATTTTATTGCTGATTAAAAGTTAAAATCATTTAGCCACAGAAAGAGCACAAAATACACTTCTGTGGAATATCTGCCTCAAATTTTATAGTTCCTGGATTTATTTAGTATCATGGTATTAGATTTAATAATTAAAGCACATATCACTCCATTTCCTGTAAGTTACCATTTCTTGACACTGTACAATTCTTGGACATAATTACTTTGGGTCTCTTGAGTAAGATCAGTAAGCAATTAAAGAAAGATTCCTGGTAGAAGCAGATAGAATGAGACAATGACTACATAACGGAGATCAAATTATATCCACAGGGAATATAGTGTGCTCTATATTCTATAAAAGTCTAGAATCAAATTTCGCTAGTTTGGACAAATTATGTGGAGAGTTCTTTTGAATTGGTGAAAAGTCTGCATCATAGATTATTGGAAAAGAAATGTATATTCAGATAGACCCACTGGAAAGAATTGCTAACAATACTCATTTAAAGCGTCCCATTCATTGTTAGTTTTTGCATAAATTTTGACAGTGTACTTGAAAGTTGTTAATTATCTTAAGTGGATTAAACAGTTTCTTGAAATGTGTTTATACCAATAATTTGTTTAGTACAGCAAGCCTTTTATATTATAGCATAAAGGTATAGTACAACCTAAAATGACTAAACACCACGTATTGTAAATTAATTCTTTCTAAAATCTACAACTTGTAGTTTTTCATTACTAGTCTCTAGAAAACTTCTAGGCCTTTCTTTCAGAGATCTGTTACTTTCATTCTAAATTCATGAGTATATTACTTTAATAAAATATTACCATATTCTGATAGAGTAATATTTTCAAGTTTGGATGACAGATTTCTATGGTGAAAAATAAACCTAAACTTTTCCTTCAGTCTTATACTCACAGAATCCAATTTTAAGCACATGAAATCTCTTTCTATAAGTGGTATCCTCCAAACAGCAAGTTAGGCTTTTCACTGGGAAATAAGAAAGTTATGAGGCTTAACTAATATCTATGTAGCTTTGTGATCCTCTAACAATATTATCTACTGTGTTCATTAGGTTATTGTGATAAGCTGTAAAATGCCTTCCAGAAATCAAGGCATATCTGTACTCTATTGAAAGGCATGCAGAATGGCTCAGGGTTTGGGCTCCTATTACCCATTGACTGGGTTCAAATCCCAGCTCAAACACTTACTAGTCTTGCCTCTGATTTCTCAACTATAAAGCAGGAGTTTCGGGGAGACTTACTTCATAGGGTTACTGTGAGGGTTAAATGAGGTGACTGAGTTATAAGTACTTAGCCCAGTGTCTGGAAGTTAGTAAGAGGCAGGTGAAGGCAAATAATTATTGTCTATTGCTAGAAATCTACCAAGAGAGGAAATTAGGTTCATTTGGCATGGATTGTTCATATTGAGCTTTTATTCTCCCCTCTACTTTTCCATGTATATAGTTTTAGACAAACTCTGGGTCCCAAGGAACACTGCTTAGTTTTCTATTTTTCACAATTAGCTTTTGGCACTTCTGAGTGTGATGATTTCTCAAAAATGACCAGTATCTGTTTTGTTCACATCTTTAAATTCTTTCAGTTCCCTGGCATGCAATTTATCCGAGACTGGAGATTTGACTTTAAAGTGGCTAAAGTCACTATAAAGTGACTATACCTGCTCCTACTGAGATATGGTTTCAATTCCCATTTAATCGTTTTTGTTCCTTCTCTTCCCAGATTGAAGATGATTCCTCTTAGTAGAGAAAATGGAAACAAAATAGGAATTGAGTAGTTCTACCAACTTTCTGTTACCTGTAACCTAAAGAATGGTCCAAACACTACCATTTTCATCTGGTAGTTTTAAAAAAGCAGTATTTACTGACAAGATGGAGGCCATCCAGCATTTTCTCTATTCATTTCTTTCCAATGAAAATGTCTACATACTGACACCCTCCTTACATCCTGTAAGTATGATACATCCATTTCTTTCCAAGGCAAAATACCCTTAGTATGAAGGTACACGTACAGGTGTCAGATGTGGTAATGATTAGATTTTTTTAATGAATTGGGTTAAGGTGTGAAATACTTACTCTTCCAATGGACTGTCTTCAACTTGTAGTGGTTAACCACTGCTGAATAGCCTGCATTCTATGCACAATTGGCGTAACAAATGAAAATATCAAAACACTCTCTGATTGGGATTGTGGTCTCCTTTGGATTGCTGTTTGACTTTCTAAACTCACTATGCTGAAATCTCCTCCAAGACAACCTTGGAGAGGTCAAGCTCTAGTCCCAGCTGTTGCCACTGCCTCACCTCATCCCCCCTAGCTCTGGCATTTTATACCCAGTGAAACTCAATAAGTAACTAGCTGAGTATGAGTATTTAAATCATTTTTCTAGGAATTTTTCTTTGGCCCAAGGTGGTGAAGCCAGAGAACCTCTATGGTATAGGCAGGGAGAGTAACCACATACAGATCTAAGGTAATTTCAGACACCACTCTTAGGGTTTTTGTTTGTTTGTTTTTGGTCCTATGCAGACTTGCATATGCTACAGTGTTTGAGTAAGGACTCTATGAATGCACCCTTTGCCTGTGGTATTAACAAAGACCCTCTAAGGTCCTTGGCAGATATATTTTAGGATTTGCTTGCTGTTAACTGTGAATCAGCAATAGGCACTAGAAACCCATAGTTGGTTGCTTAACATGGGGCAGTCTAAGTTCATCCAGATATCCAATTACTGCTGATTTTTGCCAGTAAACAGAGAGTCTATGATGAGAATTGGCCCAGTTGGCAATGTGACTAAGATTCTGGAAGCCAATGGCAAAGGATCCGAAAGGAGGAAACCTGCCTGCAAATGTAGTGATTCCTCCTGAGTCCACTGAATATAGGTGAGCAAGCAGGTGTTGTATTATTGCCAGTTAATGGATTGCTGTGAGTCATTGAGAGGGAGTTGGAAATTTCACCAGTACTGTCCACAATTTAATAGAATCCTAATCTGTTATTTGTCAACCTTCAAACAAATCAACAGCATTAGACCCAATGGCAGCAAAGCATAGTACAATGTGCAGGTTTTGTGAGCACACAGACTTGGGCTAGAATGCTTCCTGTTTTTACTAGTGTACAAATTTACAAAACTTTTTAACCCCTCTGAGCCTTACTTTTTCCAACAGAAAAAAAGAGAACAATGATTCCTTCCTTATATGGATTATTGCAGGGTTTAATTTAGATAACATACAAAGCTCTCAAATAAATGTTACTTAACAACCAATTGAAGGTACTTTATTTTTATCATCATCATCATTAGTTCTACTGGACTTTGGGCAAATAACCCTGTCTTTATTTACTGACTCCAATAGCTCTGTCCATTTTATAAGGTGAACACATACATCATTGAATGGTGGAACTAGATTTTAGCCTGGCTGTGCATACACTGGCCTACAGAATCACAAGACTGGTCCTACTGAGAAGATATGGAATGATGAGACCGCACAAAAGTTCATTGGAACAAAGGAATTCTTGAAGTGGGAATTGTTAGTGTTTATAGAACATATAAGAAAATTATTAACCATAGTGTTTATGACGATGAAACAAAGGAAAAGAACTAAGAAATTGGAGTGAAGGTGGATTTTGTGTCCCATGGGACTTGAAGTACCCTCATTTTCACAATCAGTAGATAGATGTCATCTTTCATCATAGCCTTTAAGGTCTCTAGCTAAGGGAGGAGAGGGGATTCATATTTTACAGACTCCAGAATACAAACATTGATGAGTAAAAAGTATTTCTTAGGTTGGTTAACAGTTATTTTTAGCTGTCAAGTAATAAAATGCATGGAGCTCACTGTATTAGGTTCTGATGAGCCTAGAAATGCTAAGAGGAGAGAAAGATATGATTTGATACAGTTATAGATATGATTTCTGTGTGTGGAAATTCATATAAATTTGTTTTTGTCACACTGATTTGAATAACCTGCCATAAAACTTTTGTTAATGCTAAGAGGAAAGACATAGCTTATGCTATAAACTCACTTAGATACCTCTGCCTTACATATTTTGATAGCAAATTAAATTTATCACTTCATTATCCCTTCCTGGTAGTTGGAAGTTGTAGACTTTAATGGAAGGTGCCAGGGTTGCTAATAGAATCTTCTTGTCACAGATGAAGGAAATGTAAAAGCAAAACTCACAAAGATTTGATGAGATTTATGATAAACAACAGCACCCAAAAGCACAAACTCAGAGTGAAGCCTGTGCCCTATCAGGGGATGGAATTAATTATCTAAGAGATTTGTATCTCTTTTTCCACTATAAATAAAAAGGTACCAATCACAAGTGATCACTGAGCCACAGCCATTGCCTATAGATAGGAATTAATGAGGGCATTTACATAAAGCTTACATTGTTTTCATCCCTCAAGATTCAGTTCATCTCTTTGCTCCCAGGTGCCCCTGATTTCCAGGCTGAGATGGACACTTGTTCTTTTCTGCCTCTATTACTCTGGTATCACAATAGCATTTGTGTTCAAAGGAGGTGTAGTAAAGCAGTTAAGGGCACAGTTTTTGCTAAATAGACAAAATTGGGTATGCCCCCTGCTTCCACCAATAAATAACTGAACCTCTTGAAAAGCCTCAGTTGCCACCTTTGTAAAATGGGGACAATTATATATGCATATGTTAACACGGTTATGAAATGCATTTAAATAATTTATTATCATCATCTTACTTTTTGCAATTCACTATACTTTGATGATAAGAGGTTTGACTTGTGCATCACTCAATCTCAGTTATATATCAAAGTGCCTGGTATATAGCAGACATTAAATATTTATTGAATAAATAGATATATGAGTAAATGATTAAAATCCAAACTCATAATAAAGTTTATGAGCTGGGCAGAGATAAATAAAGTAAATTCTAATTAGTACCAAGAATCAACTCTGTCATAAAAATTATGTTATTCCAGAAAAGATGTGTGATACTTGTTTTGGGTCATAATTTTCCAATAATGAATCTTAGATAATAAGAAATACAAAAGTAGAAACTGGAAGGTGTTTGAAAATGTAGTTTTTGACTCTACAACTTTGCAATAGTAATGTCCCACAAACTGCAACAGCTTGAGTAAGTGGAAATTCAACCTAAACTGTTTGGTCTTGAGTTCTATAAATTATAAATTTATTGTCCACTCCCAATAATGCTATTTCAAGACAAAATATCAATGCATGTATCAGAACATTAGAAACATACTTGGCTTAAAATTTCCATGCAAATTTCCCACTGGGTATGTTTGTATAAGAGTGGGTAGGATGTTAAGGCAAAAGAGCCCAGTCCTGCATGTAACACTCTCAGCAATCAATTTAAGGTTCTGTTCTGGTAGCTTTGGCCTCAGGCAAGGCCAGCTTTTGTTAACAGAGGCTGCAGGCACTGGCTGATCCTACAAAGCAAAGAGAGTTGAAGGCCTACCAAAGGACTTAATCAAATTTTCCATCTTTAAGAAGCAGTTTCCCACTTGAATTGTGATGCCACATATACTAGCTGCCCTATTCCTCACGGAGCCAGATGTCCCCCTTCTCTATTTGTAAACCCTAGCCTGCCTCCTTGATGCACAAGCCTTAAAGTATTCCAGTTTCACAAGCAGCTGCTGGTAAGTTGGCAGAGGGAAATACATTTGTTTATGCCTCTAGCCATCCATTTTCCTAAAGCTGCTTTCCAGCCAAGATTTTTATCTACGTACCAGCTATCTTTTCCAGTGGTTAACTTCATAAGGTTTTTAGTTCCCAAAGGTTACTTGATTAAAAGTAATTTGGACATGAAATAATATTTATTATTTCTAATATGATATGTCTTATTTTGTCCCTAGAAATACTACTGAATGCTTGTCCTCTAGTTTTTTTCAGCGTTAGCTGTTCACTTTCTTTTTAAATTAACTTATACACAGTAAAATGCACATATTGTAAGTATACAGACTGAGGAGTTTAGAAAAATATACATGCCCATGAAACTATCACCCTTAAGGAAGATGCAGGGCATTTTCATCATCCCAAAGAATTCCTTTGTGCCTCCTTCCAGTAAATCTCTATCTGATTTCTAATACCATAGATTAGTTTTACTTAGTTAATTAGTAAATATTCTTTTGTGTCTGGCTTCTTTTGTTTGGCAAACATTTTTAAGATTTACCCATCTCAAACATTTATGGACATAATTTCTCTTCAGTAAATACCTAGGGGTGGGATTGTTAGGTCTTTTAAGAAATTTCCAGAGAGTTTTCCCTAGTGTTGTACCAGTTTATACTCCCATTAGTAAAGTAGGAGAGTTCTAGTGGTCCCTGCCAACATCTGATGTTGTCAGTCTTTTTAATTTTAGCTATTCTAGTAGGCATGAATTGGTATCTCGTGGTTTTTGGCATTACTTTCTAAGCTCACCTAAACATTTTTCTCAGATTTTCCTTACCCAGGTTTGTTAGTCCTTACCCAGTGTTGTCCTTAACACCAGAGAATATTATTACTAATCATGGGCAAGGCTGCATAAACTATGACGATGTACCAACTGTGTGAGGGAATATAAATTGATGATGACAAAAGATTTCCTTGACCCTCTCCTGCTGATGTTCTTTTGACTTTCCAGGAGGGGTGGAACAAACCATCATCAACACAGCATGGGTAGGTCTTGGCAAATTAATTCAACAGAGGTCTGTTCCATTGTGGGGTCAAAGTTATAACGAAGGAATAAAGGCAAGGGAGAGGATCCACAGGATTTCTGTCCTTCGACTCTACTTTCTTTCCTTATTCAACTGCCTTCTCTAGGCCTTGATTCCTATGGATACCAGTTAAAGCATTCTTCTTAGATAAAGAAAGTCATTCCTGAAGCTCATTAGAATCAAGTGCATCTATTTATAATTGATTCAAAAATGAAAAAAAAAATCATATAATTTAGGCTAAATAACTTTTTAAATAGTGCAAATCAATGGAACTGTCCTTTCATGTTGCATCCTTTAACAGCTGAATATTCTACATGGCATTTCACAGAAATATGATTTGATTTGAGAACATCTGCAGCAGTCTGGAACACATTTTCCCCTGTACTTGACTTTTAGCTCATTATAGCTCTCAGATGTTCTCTCAGCAATCCTGTGACATATTGGAGTGTTACTGAACAAACATCAGTGAAGCCTATGTCTTGAGTAGTGTCAATCTCAGTTGAAAATGTTTCAGCTTTCTTAGCATCAACACTAGAAGAATTTAATTAACCCACTGAAACTTTCAAAATGATAGTTAATACATGTAAGAAATGAGAAATCAGACAAGTGGGGGGAGAGTGGATAAGTGCTTAACCTCCCACATGCTGGTGCTTGCCACCCTCAGCCGGCTCTTCGGCAGACCTTGAGAAGCCTCGCTGCTCTGAGCAGCCTCCCACATTCTGCCACGAAACCTCTGGCTTATTCTTTTTCCCCTCTGGAGATGGAGAAGGTGGAGGTGGCAACCACTGCTGTCACACTCCCCTGGTCCCCACACGAGGTCAGCTTCCAGCCTCTAATCAGCTCTCATCCAGCTGCTCTCATGTTTTTAGTAGGTGGGGCTGGGAGACCAAGGTCAGAAAAGAGCTGTCGGCAGTGACACGGTTTTTTGCCCACTGCTGCTATTACATTAAGGAAGCAGCTGGTGAGATAATGTATGCCAAAGTGCTTTGTAAATTATAAAGTGCTTATATAATTGTCAGAGATAATCACTACTGTTGTTTTATTCCTAGGTTGCAGTAAGAGCACTGAACTGGGCTCTTGGGTGGCAAAGTCTATGAGGAAGCTGAATATATGGGTGTGAAGGGGTTAGAGGGGAGATGTGTGGTGAGAGTACAGATTTAGAAGATAACAGCATGGATGGTAAAATTGGCTTCATGGGTCAGATGAGCATGTACAGTAAGATGAGAATCACAGACAGGAGAATACCAGTATTTAAGGGGCAAAAAAGGGGGGCTTTCTAAGGATTAAGTCTAAGAAGAAGGTTCTCCTCACATGCAGAAACGTCTTCCTCCAGGCCTCTGCCTCAGCATGGGGCATTCTTCTCACTCCAACTAGACTTTGAATTTCAGATTATTCTGGAAAACATTCTCCAACTTCCCTCCATTTCCAGTACTCTGCATATCTCTATTATTGCAATAATCACACTATATGATAAATAGTTCTTTAATTTTCTAGTTTCCATACTTGTCTGTGATTCTTTTGAGGGCAGTATGACATTATTATAAATCTTTGTAGCTATAATACTTGGCACATATTAGGTACTAACAACCGTAAGTAAGGGAGAGATTAGGAGAAAAGAGAATTTAAAAATCAAAGAAGAGATTTCAAGCATGAAGGAGTGGTCAATAGTTGAATGTAACACAGATTGGGTAAAATAAAGACTGGAAAATGGCTACTGGATTTGGAGATCCACCAAATCATTGGTAACTTTAGCAAGATCAGTTTTATTGACTTGGGGGGAAAGGGGGTAGAAATCTGGCTTTGATGGAATGAAGACAGAAAAACAAGTAAGGTACTAGAGACAGTGGGTATATATGGCTTTTTCTAGAACCTGAGCTGTGAAGGGAAGAAGAAATTCAGACCGTATTATTTATTTGTCTCAGCACTTCTATAAGTTATGTATTATTATCCCAAGTTTTTGGATAAGGAAACAGGAACTGAGCAAGTACCTAAGTTGCCTGAGGCCATACCACTAACAATAAAGAAGCCACGGGCAAGACACACATCCTGTTGGGTTTTCTCAGCTGGATTTGGCCAGCTGTTGGATATCTTCCTAAAATCAGGCAGGATGAGAGAATAAACATTGGTAGATGTATGGTATGGAAAGAAAGGCTATCTGATAGTTAGGGTACTTTGGCTTGGGAGCTGACATGGTGGAATGATGTAATGGGAAACTGCATTATGACTATCTGCCAACAGGTGGGAAGGAGTGCAGAAAGGGAAGTGACCATCACTAAAGATGAGCGCTTCCATTTTACAGTTTTTTTTAACAGGCTACAGAGCCATCAACCCCTTCAGCAAAAGCTATAAGTTATCTGGTTGCTGTATTCATCTTCATAAGCAGGTTATACTATGGTAATAACTAACCAGAAATGTCAGTGGCTTAATACAATACAAGTTCATCTCTCACTCAAGCAGTTTGCTGTGTCTGTCCTGTAGTGTCTCAGCAATCTAGGCCATGCATTTTATGTTACCACCATCTCAAGAGGAGATTTAGGGGCTCACCATGGCAGAAGAAGGGATATTGAAGGATTGAGTACCAGCTCTTATATGCATCCATGTGTCACAAACCACACTTTACTCTCACATTTCATTGAATAAAGTGTATGGAAAGTCAGAGAGTAAGGGAGGTTTGCTTCTCCCATATATCTAGAAAGGGTCAAAGAACAGGAACTATCAGTGAGTGCTAGCAGTATCTACTACAAAGGCAAAAAGCATTAACAGAGTAGGTGGTCTTGCAGACTTGATCTATATCTTAATGAAGATTGTACACAGTCCTACTGGAATAATAATTCTTCTATTTTCTTTGGAGGCCTGGATTACCACAAATATCATATTAGTGGGACTTGACATTAGTTTCACTTGGGACCTACCCTGTATGGCAAGAAAGATCTGGTAATTTTCAGGGTCTGAAAGATGATCAGATTGACAGCCCTGAAATAAAGAGTGACATTCTACAACTCAGGTGGACTGGACATATGCAGAGAATAACCATCAGCAGGGGACTTAGAGAAGATTCTATAGATTGAGATGAAATGGAATAAACTTGATATCAGGGAAGACAAGAAAAGTGCTTTAAACATATATAGCAACACATCTTCAAAAGGCACAGTCTTGGCGTGGTTTGCTGGGAACAATTCGTAGCATACCAGCCAGCCTGGTGTGAGGGACTGGGAACTAAAGCTTCAAGACGACTTCCAGTCTAAGGTGGGGCTTCACACATGGTACCTGAAGCTGCAAATCAAAGGTTCTCTGTGCAGCACAGTCACAGTCTCCAAGCAGGTTGTAATCTCATCTTCTAAGACACATTTCTAGGGGTCAGCAGTGACTATGAAGCACATAACTATTAAAGGGTTATAGATTTGAGATACTAATAAGATTGCTTTCTAAGATCTACACAGCATAAAATAGAGTGGCTATTTGGGAATTAGGTGGTTAACTCGATCAATATGAGTAACGAAACAGTAATCAGATCTCTAAGGAGAAGAGGAAAGAGGATGGATATTTCATTTGGACATTTAAACTGATTTGGTTAACTGTGAGACTGTTGATTATTTAGTGCAGTTGAAGATATCCTATTCTTCCTAAGATACCAGGGTTTTGGTAAAGCTATTAAATATAGCACTTATGATCCATGGCATTTGGAAGCTTTAAAAAAATTTAGATATTTTTTTGTTTGGTTTGTTTTTTTTGTAAATCAAATCCTTCCATTTTTATTTTGATAATGGATATTTCATTTTTCCCTCTTAAATCATAGTTTAGGACAAATTGGCTTAAAGCTTAATATAATTAAAATTTCTGTTGACTCTTTATATTATCAGAATGACTCCTTTGGCTACTATAATTACCAGAAAATTAGATCTTCAATCTAATACTCCTTTATTCAAGTGGGCAGATGGGCTCAAATGGAGATATAACAAATATATATTTGTTTCTCAGGAAGAGTCTCAGGGGCATAGCTTGGAATTACAGAGAGATATTTTGCCTGACTCCATAAAATCAGAATTAGGAACAAAGCTAATTGGTTTGCAGTAAATGCTCATTGATATGGTAGAGTTCATGGAGAAGAGGGTAGAGGATGAGTTCAAGGCAGGGATATGAATTCAAATTGTAATTTACATGCTTATAGTAAAGGTTTCATTTTAAATTCTCAATCCTCACCCAGAAAAAGAAAAATACTATTTTTTTCCTAGCTTAAAAGTAACATCCGAATTAATGTGGGTAAGTTGCACTGAAGATGAAAAGCACTTTTATACAATTTCTAAGTATATAATTAATATTAATATGGTGCATTCTGATTAAAGTAGTTATATTTGATGAAGTATGAGGAATTATACTTAACCACTTACTTTTATGAAAGTGACAAAGGAAATAATTACATTTGTGCTTGGCAATTAGCTATCAATTTTATGTAGTGAGGAGAAATGGGGAATCATAATGTTTAAAAGTATGATGGAAGAAGGAAAGCAAGTGATAGGAGGCTAGCAAAACAGTGGACATGCTGTATGCCTTACATTTTATTTCAGGCACGCGAAGTGGACTGAAATGAAGCAGCTGCAGTGTGTGCAAATTCAGAAGCTCAGTTGCTGCCCAGGTTCCTCGACCAGGAGTCCTGTAGGTGCTTCACACTAAGAGAGGGAAGTGGAAAGCCATGTGCTGCAACATCTTTTCCTATGTCCACGCAGGCATTGATAACCAATCACACACCCTGGCTGAGCTCGGCTTGCATCATCATCTGCCTTTACATATTGCTTCAGGCCTCTGCTACCAACTGAGCAGAGTTGTCCTGTGAAAGGAACCAATTTACCCCTGGAATTGGATAAACCAAGCTGAGAAGGCTTATAGGGGCACACACAATTCTGGATTTTAAGCAGTGCAAAGACACCTCTCTCTGTAACATGAGGTGTTCCTACCAGCCCTTATCCTAGCAGTTCATGCAAAATTCTGACATTGTTGTTACTTCTGATTTGGGAATAGCAGTAGCACCCTCCCTTCTGTTTATTTTATGACCAGTCACTCACCATTCACGCTGGAATACTGCCCAAATTGGAAATGAACTAATTCATTTCTATTTTACCTGGAAGGCATACATTTCTGGGAAAGGGGTGCTTCAAAGAACAAAGATGCTAGCTTTCTACCAAAGAAAACAAAACAAAGTTAAGAAGGTCATATTATCAATAGAGGAACTTATAAAAAGAATGTGTCAGTATCACTTAGAAAATCCACACACAAAAAGATATTGAACAAATCAGTTCATACAGTACTGCTCAAATTTTTATACTTACATAAATATCATTCATATTTAAAAATATATCTACTATTTCTCAGTGTTTTTATCTATACCATGTTGGAAATAACTATAATAATAACCCTCATGTATTGAATGCCTATCATGTGCTATATCCTTCATGCATATGATTTCTCATCCTCACAAAGCATCTGTGAGATAGGTATCATTGTCTAAATTTGCCATTACAGAAATGAAGGATTGTGGGGTTCATGTAGCTGGCCCAAGTTCACCCACTAATATGAGACTGAGCCTGGACTCAATCTCAGGCTTGACCAATGAGATGATCAGAAGCTCAAAACTTCAAGATGGACTATGAAATCTTATTATGATTTGATTTTTTTCTGCCTCTAAGCAGGAATAATCACCATTTAGCTGGAGCTGGTCACTCTTTGGATACTAAGAACGGGCAGGGTCCCTTGGCTTAGCACATCAATCCGACTTGGGAAAAACTGACCTCCGAGCAGCTGCAATTCATGCTGCAGGTGCAGCTTGCCCAGTGGCAGAAGACCCTGCTACCGCGGTGGACCTGGGACCTTGTGACCGGCCTGAGCATCGGGGCCCTGGTGCTAGCTATTTATGGATACAGCTTCTACTCCGTGTCCCAGGAGCGTTTCCTAGATGAGCTGGAGGACGAGGCCAAAGCTGCTCGAGCCCAAGCCCTGGCAAGGTCGGCAGGCTCCTGATCCAAATGGGCACTATCCACTCCAGCCTGCTGGGGCCCCTTCACAAGGTGGATGATGCCCCATGACACTCGTAGAAAATGAAGCCTGCTCACAGCACTGCCGGCCTACTTACTAACCTTGGATAGGGAATGAGCCCAAGAAGCCAGGAACTTGTTCATCCAATGGTCATGAAGGGAACATTGCCCACCTCACACTCACCGTGTGCAATGAGTGAGCCCTTCTTGTAGTTTGTTTCCTTGTGTGTGCAACACTGGCTTTTCCCATGCTTTCTGACATTGTGGTTTACCAAAGAGGGCGTGACTATTATGGGGGTGGGGGCGGCAGCTCTTTGCAAATGGTTGGAGCCTGAGATGGGAAAGATGAGGCCAAGTTGAGAATAATAAACTGAGTCTTGGGGCCGGCTGGATAGCCCAGTGGATAGGGCGCCGGTATACCACATGGGAGGCCCCGGGTTCGGTTCCTGGGGACCTCTCCTAGCGGGCAGACCGCCTTGAGAATGGCAAGCCGCCATGGGAGGGCCAGAGCCGCCGTGGGCAGGGCAAAAAGCTGCCACAGACAGGAAAAGTTGCAACGGGCAGGGCAGGTCGCCCGCGAATGGAGCGCAGCCAGCCACCCGCGAACTGAAAGCCGGCCGTGAATGGAAGCAGAAGCTGCCCACAAACGGGGAAAGCCGCGCCTGTGCAGTGACTAGTCTCGGCGCGTCGCTGCAGCGGGGGAGAGGCGAGATATGTAATAAAATAAATAAAAATCTTAAAAAAAAAAAATAAACTGTGTCTATCTCTCCTGGAAAAAAATATAAATAAATATAGGTGTCTGTGCTATTCTTAAGGGATACTTGGCATTCCAGTATTCAAGCTAATATACCATCCAAACAATGGGATGCTATTTCAAAATATAGGTTAAGTCCCCATAATGTCTATGCAGTAGACTCTGATTTAGTAATTTTGGAAAGTTTGAACTTCCAGGGATAGGTGCTTTGCTTTTTTTTCTTTGCCACGTCCTATGAAATGAGCCAAAATAATAAACAAAAAATTCAGCCTCATAAAATCTGGCTGTAGTTACAGAAAGTGACCTTATTAATAATGCTTTCTATTTCACTCATTATCCAAGTAACTGATAAAGATGTAAAATGTCATCTAGAACTTTTCTAACAATATGATGTAACCATCTGGCAACCCTAGGGAGAATAACTACAGGGACAAAGCTGCAATGGGAGAAGATAACATAGATAAGGACTACAGAGCCATAAAATGAACTTGAAGGAAAATAGTTTATCTCCTTCCCTCTTCCCCCTTTTCTGACCTAGCTCTGCAAATGGTCATTAGAGAAAAGAGTAGTTCCCCTGCTATGGGGTTTTTATTGTAAGATTTCATATACTCATCGATAAGCTTAAATTATTTCAAAATATTTCATTTTACATTTAAAAAAGCATTATATACAATTATTTTAGCCACAAGTTCTTTGTCAGATATATGAATAGTTTCTCCCATTCTGTTATTTGAATTTTCATTTTCTTAGCTGTGTTTTTTGGTGAGCAAAAGTTTTAAATTTTGAAGAAGTACAACTTATCAATTATTTTTGTTTTATGATAAGTGTTTTTGTGTCCTAAGAAATTTTTTCTTACATCAAGGTAATGAGGATATTTACTTATGTTTATCTCCAAAATTTTATAATTTTAGCTTATACTTTTAGATCTATCATCTATTTTAAATTACTTTTAAATTTACCTACCCCAAACTGGTACAGGGTAGGTATAAACTCTTTTTTAAATTTTCATATGGGTATCCCTTAACTCCAGCACCATTTGTTGAAAGCACATTCCTTTCTCTATTGGATTGCTTTGGCACCTTTGTCAAAAATCAATTGAGTGTATATGTGTGGGTCTATTTCTGGATCCTCTATTCTGTTCCATTGATCTATTTGTCTATCTTGACACCAAAACACACTTGATTACTGTAGATTCATAAAAAGTCTTGAAGGCAGGTAGAACAAACCCTCCAACTTTTTTCTTCGTTTTCAAGATTATTTTGGCTATTCTATAAGCTCCTTTGAATTCCAATGTAAATTTTAGAATCAGCTTGTCAACTTCTATAAAAATATATGTTGCAATTTTGATTTGGGATCATGATAAATCTACAGATCAATTTGGGAAATATATAAATCCTAACCCATCTCATCATTGATTTTAGTCTTAAATTTCTCTCAACAATCCTTTGTGTGCAGGTATTGCAAATATTTTTAATTTGTTCCTAAGTATTTTATGGTTTTTAGATTCTATTATAAATGGTAAATTTATATTTAAATTTCCAATCGCTCATTGTTCCAATTGCTCATATAGAATTACAAACAATTTTTGTATATTGTCTTGGTATCATGAAATGTTGCCATGTTCACTTACTGATTTGTATAATGTTTTTCTGGTTCTTTAGGATTTTCTATATATATAATCCTATCATCTACAAATAAAGACAATTTTAATTCTTCCTTTCCAATCTGGATGCCCTAGTTCTTTTTCTGTCTTTATTGCACTGATTAGGTCCTCCAGTAAAATACTGAATAGAAATGGTGAGAATGGACATTCTTTACCTTGCTTTTGATCTTAGGAGAAATACTGTATTTTTTCAGCAATAAGAACATGAATAAGTTTCAAAATTATTAGTTATCATAGAGATTAAAATTAAAATCACAATGAGATATAAAGATACACATATTGAATGGCTAAAATTAAAGACTGAGGATACTAAATATTGGCTAAAATATGGAGGATCAAAACATGCCTTTACAGTTCATAGAAATGTAAACCTTTACAATCACTTTAGAAATGTTTGACAATTTCTTATGAAGCTAAATATGCACTTACCTTACAATGTAGAAATTACATTCCTGCATATTATCCAAGAGAAAAAAAAAAACATGTGTCTACAAAAAGAGTTATATAAGAATGCTTACAGCAGCTTTATTTATAATATCTAGAAAGTGAAAAAAACACCTCTGTCTAAAAACATTTTGGAATGGGTAAAGAAATTGAGGTATATTCATATAATGGAATTTTATTTACCAATCGAAAGAAGTAAACTACTATTATAAACAACATGGATGAATCTCTAAAATATTGTGCTCAGTACAAGTAGACACACAAACAGCATAATTCTGATTCTGTGGAATTCCATTTATATGAGGCTAAAGAACCTAAAAAAAAACCAATCTATGGTGATAAAAATCAATAGTGGTTGCTTCTTGTGGTAGTCATTGGGAATGACTGGGAATATGTGCAAGGAAATCTTCTGAGGTGTTGGAAATGGTCTCTATCTTGACAGAGGTGAATGTTTCATGGGAGCATGTATTTATCAAAACTCATCAAAGGGTTCATTTAAAAACTATGCATTTTTTCTCTCTGTAAATTCTACCTCAATTTGGAAAAATAAAAAGCATGTTAACTACACTTGAGGACAAACAGCATGGAAAGTACAAGACTTTTAAAGTTGTGAGAAATTGGAAATACCACTGTCCTTTTCAGAGACTGCCATTTCCAAGCCATTTTTTTTTTATGGTCATGCTGTTAAAATTATACATTCCTTTTGGACACTTCTTTGTTCTCTGTGTTGGATAAGATGCCAAAAACAAATAAATATATAGTTAGACAACTATACATAAAATTAGCATAACTACCTATCAGTAGTTTTATGAAATCATGTTACTTTGGGCTTAAAATACCATGAAAATGATATATCTGGACATGTGGATGCACCAATTTTGGTTTATATCATCAAAATAAAACCTTCTTTGTTTTCAGATTCTCTATGCAAGCACCATGACAGCTTTTCTGATTTTTATACTAATGAATGCTTTTTAATGAGCGCAGATTATGTTCACTTATTAACATCACTGATATGTATTTCATCATGTTTTAATACCTATGGAAAGTAATTTGGCACGTGTACTGTTTTCTTCTAAAATGACTACTATTCCTGAAAGTGAGTAGCTAGAATTTTAATTATAAATTGGCTTTCTTTTTTCCTCCTAAATAAGGATACTACAGATAGTTTGTGCAATTTAATTTCATAAACATGTAGCATTTTGCTAGGTACTTGGAAAAAACACATAAATAAGACATGATCTCTGGTTTCCAGATGCTCATAATGAGCTGTAGTGATAGACAAGAAGACATGCAGCTATAAGATAATGTGATAAGTACAATGCTGGTTAAATGAACAAAGGACCATAAGGGAACTGAGAAAGGAGTGAGCCAATTTTCCTGGAGGGAGGGGAAGAGGGTAATAGAAGGTTTCACAAAGGACGTGACATCTAAGATAGATCTTAAAATGAATGATTGATTAATATATTCATTCAGCAATTCACTTACCATGCTTGTTCTTACATGGTAGTCATTGTTAGGCACTGGCACACTGTGCATGATCTAGGACCTCAAGAAGCTTGTAATCAAGTTTATTTTGCCAAGCCAAGAAGGAATGGTGGTTGCTTACCTACTTGCTTACCTCATTCTTTCCACTCTGGCTTCTTTCATCTTATTTTATTGGATTAGACTCCATATACAAAGAGTGACTTGAAATACAAAAGTCTTTTTTTTTTTAAATTTGTTTCTTTTCCAGTGTAATGGAAAAATTTATGACTTGATAAGTGAAGTGACTACTAATGCTGAATGCTTCCACTTAGCTGTGTTATTAAAACACCCATTTCATTCATTCATTCAATTATTCAACCAACATATATTAAGCCATGACTATGTATTAATGGGTATACAAGGAATTGGGATGCAAAGGTGAATGACAAATTAGCTTACTGTCTACACAGGCAGCAGTTCAAATCCTGTGTGATACCTGTTGCAAATGAGGTTCAAGAAAGGAAGGAGAAATTAATTTTTGTGTGGCAGTCAGAATAATTCAAATAGAAGATGAGAATTTCTTTTAAATGAACTGAAAAGATATTCTAGATGTAGGGAACAGTATGTAAAAATGCACATAGACCCCAGTCAATAAGTTTTTGGCCTGTGCTCTTTCCCTTTCAGTAGCTCTTGTTTAGTAGTCCTTCTCCTCCAACAAGCACAGAATAGTGAAGACATTTTCCATGCTTTTCTATCTGTAAGATCTTCTAATATTGGTGTGTCCAATTTCTTTTATATTTCCTCAAACAAATAACTTCAATACAATTCTTATTTCCCCGAATTAAAAAATGCCAAATACTAATATTTTATTTTTAATACCACAATATCACTTTATACCAACTCTATAGCTAAATTTCTAGATTAAGGGGTTTTTGAGTAATTTTCTCCTTTAGGTATTCTTCACAACTCTTATCTAAAATTCTTGGGGCCAAAGTTTCAAGGAAGATGGCATCGTTGTAGCTCAGGCAAGGCCCAGCTCTCTTGTAAAATAGGGGAGATAGCATAGAAGTCATCAAAGGAAGTCGCTTTGGGGACCTGTAGACCAGGAGAGTGCCACAAGCATCGTCCACGAAGGACTGGGGACAGAGAGATGAAGAGGCCAAAATGAACACTGTGATTTGGCCCCCATGGCTGGGAATGCCAC
>PVKH010002579.1:0-26828 GCA_004027955.1 Chaetophractus vellerosus
CAGGCTCAGAGTTGTAGCGTTTTTAGGATGTAAAGGAAGATAAAAGAAATAAAATCCAGTCCTAAGGATCACATCCTAGCTGAGTGTGGCTTTTGTGCGCACGGTGGAGGCCAGGGCTACACCACTAGAGCCTGGATTCAACTCCTGACACCACCAATACGGTTTGTGTGACCTGGAGAAGGTTATGTAACCTTGCTAGCCCTACTCCTCTTTGCGAAAAACACATGAATTATTATTCATTTTTAAATTCAGTAGCGTTTACAAATATTAAATTTCTTACTACTGACCTCAGGGAGTGAGGTAGGCAGGGTGGAGGGAGAGAGTCATGAACCCTTAGAAACACTGCACGTGTGTGCTTGTGTGCGCACGCATTGGAGTACAGAGAGGATGTGAATTTGCTTCTGTGCTCTTAGTTATTGCACTCAGTGTGGACATAAACATCGTTATTTAATAAACTTAAAGTCAAATTAAACTAGACCCCACGCACCCATTCTGCCTCCGATGGCAGTAGTCTTTACTGATATTTTAGCAGGGAAGATAGTCCATAGCTTTCTTTAGGTTCTCAATGCAAAAAAAGGGAGACTGGTTTGATCTAGCAAAAGAGATTGGCGTCAAGCCTGTGGGCTACACAAAGCAGGCAAACATCACATTTGCACTGATTATAGACCCTTTTCATAGTGCTGACACATCTATGAGCTTTGAGTGGGCTCATTATTTTTTTATTAAATTTGGGCCAGGGTGGGGCCACCCATTTGACCCAAATGCAGATGGGGTAATTGTGAATGAACCGCAATATATACAATAGGTAATAAATTCTGGGACATGAAATCTGTCATCAGACCACTCTTTCAAACAATGAAAAACTAGATGGGGTATATAACGTTGGGGCTTGAGGCAAAAAAAAAAAAAAAAACAAAACCAAAAAAACAAATCTCTAAGAATCAAGTGGGTGAATTGCATTCATTGAGTTGTAAAGCAGGTGGGGCACCTCTTCTATGGACAGAACCATGAAAGGGCCAGTATTGATTCAGTAAAAAGTATGCAAAACTACTGAACAGAAGACCATGCACATAATAGAGGAAAGTGTGGAATACACAAGTGTTTCACAAATAAATGTAGACACCTGGATGGTAGCATCATTATCAGCCTCATCTTCAAATACAGGGAGAGAGAGAGGAAGAAAGGGCTTTCAGAAGAGTCATAGGAAAAATCCTCAGGTTAATGAAGAAAACCTGCACTGTGTCCTATCTGTCATTTTAAGGGCTTATTATATTGATTATTTTTACTAGCATTTAATTTTTTACAAAATTCAATCGATCAGACCTAGAGCCATGAGCAATCCCTTGAATATGGGTAGACATAACTGGGAACTAATGAGCAATAATTGAATGTCCAAGTTCCTTTTCTGCATTGTTCTTATACTAAGCAGCGTCCATATTTTATATCCCGTTGCCTTTGGGTGAATCTGGAAGTTCCTATTTCATGACAAATCAATTTAGTATTTTGTCACTTTGATTCCAGAGTTCTTTAGTAAGTTAAAAATTTAATGCTCTTAAAGATTTTGACATGTCATACAACCATGCTTTCCATTTCTTTATCCTCACAAAAAAGAATGCACCTGTACACATGGCTGAATGCTCTCCACTAGAGTGTGGGCCTCATGGTGTACTGGAAAGGACACGTATACGTGGAGTCAAACTGATGCAAATTAAGTAACCTGTTAAAGACTCAGTTTCTTCATTTGTTAATTGGGAAAGCAGTACCTACCTTACAGTGCCACACATAACACACATAAAATGTCTAGCACGGTGTCAGGATATGGCTGGTACTGGACAAATAACAGCTTCCTTGCTTCGAAGCAAAAGTACAAAATGACTGATACACAGACTGCTTTATCTTGTGATAGAATTTCTGAGCTGGAAAGGCCCTCAGTACAAGCTTTTTTTTTTTAATTAGAGAAGTTGTGAATTTACAAAATAATCTCTCAGTACAAACTTTTATTTTACAAATGATGAAGCTGATGTCTACAGGAGGTAAAAGACTTGTCCAAAGTCAAATATCTAGCATCCCCAATCAAAAAGTGTGTGTTGAATGAAGGAATGGTAACATTATATCGTTACCAGAAAAAAATTTCCTATGTGACAAGTAATAAACCAGCTTCTAGAAGCATGGCCTATAGCCTACATGTTTCAATATGAAATGTTAAAGGTAAAAAAGAATGAGGGAATTTGTATAAATTATTCTTTTTAAATATGTGTTATTGAAAAACATGTATTGATTGCACTTCATGCTTAACCAATTTAATTTTGCTTACTTGGTTAAAACTGACATTGATTTATTGTTCAATATGTATTGTTTTATATATTGAAGAGAAGGATTTTAAGTCACATGTGGCTTATTCTGAGAAACACTGGACCATTTAATTGTTGGTTCTTTGCTCAGTAGAATTGTTGGAAATAAATTAGTATATAATGCTGTTTTTTGGCTTATACTTTTGATGTTTAGAATTTAGTAAATTTTATTTTCTATTATATCCGTCTTTGATATCAGATATATATTCAAAAATACTAAACCGACGAATTTCCATATAAAAGTAGAGGGCATTATGATGTATGAATTTTAAAATAGTAGTTTCCGAGAAATTGCACTGTGGCAGTCCTGCCTTCCTGGGGTTATTCAACAGCACTTCAGCTTATATAATTACCACACATGCCTCCCTTACAGAGCTCATGAGGCGCGCAGGTCAGTCACCATGGCAACCAATTCTGAATCAGAGTAGCCCCATCCTCATATTGCATACAGAGCCTCATGGAAAAAGTTTTTTTCTTTGTGTGTGTGTGTATGTGTTTAAACTCATTTCCCAAATTATAGATACACAATTTCTGAGTATTTGTTCTAGTTTTCTTTTAAGTGTAATCTGACTGCTGAATGTTTGGGGGCAACACAATTTCTTAATAGCAGAGGAAATACAAAGGAAAAATTTAAATGCAGATTGCTTTTTCATTCTATGCACCATTTTGAAAAGAACAAGAAGAAGAGGAAGAAGAAGAAAATTCCAATGTATTGCGAAAACACCTGAGGAACTCAACTTTCCTTGATCCCTATGCTGCAATAAGAGATCTTTAACACGTATTTTTTAAAATGTACAGATCTAAGCAAATGAAGTGCTATTTTTCCTTTACTTTAAAAACACGAAGGAACAAACTGTTGTTGAAAGAGCCACATTTATAAACCTTGTACAATAAAATTCTCTTTTTGTTTGATAGAACAGAGTACACAGATCTGCTCAAGATTCCTTGTCTGCCCCCGCACCTCCAGGAGGCCAGCAAAACCTTTCTGAGGCTGTGGCTGCGACTCTATTATCATTTCCTGCTTGCTGTTTGGACAGGCCTTGCAGCTGTGATGATTGAATCTGAAGGAAGGCTGGTAATGCTCAGCTATTACATAATAGGACTTAGCAAGGCACTTTTCCATCCATTAACTCATTTGAAACTCAAAGTAGGGTATTCTTTTTTTCCCCATTAGAAAAGATATTTACATGTTTTATTTAAAATTCCCTTCTAATCTACCACCAAACAAGAAATGAATTCACACAATAACTCACAGTGTGGCTTATGACAAAGTAAGATTAACCTTTTGTTTTCTTTCAGAACCTTAAATTCAACTCCTGTTTTCTTCTATAGTTCCATTTTCAGCTGTCCCTGATACCATATTTCTTTAGTTCTTGATGATTTCCTTGAAAATCTTCTTCCCTCTTCCTTCCCCCTTTGGCTCCTTTCTTACTGTGCTTTCAAATATATACTTTCAGCACTACTGCTAGGATGATACACTTTAAACTTGTTCTACAGAAAAAGGCTCATGTAGTCCCGTCAACTGATGTGACTTGCCCCATGGGACGAAGGCTTGGTGTTTGAAGCTCCTAGGCCAGTGCTGTTTTCCCATCTCTCTCCTGTGGGCTCTCTTATTTGCTAAACATTATGGTTGCCTGTTCTTGACTTTCTAACTGATGGGAAGAGGGGTAATAATCAGAATGGCTCGGTAGAGAGCCTTTGGTACTGCTGAGCAGAATTTATGGAGAGAAGTTGCAGGAGGTCCATCCACCTCCATGTTTTCACACTCTTGGTATATTTTAAAATGAAAAAAAAAAAAAAAAAAGCCAGAACAGGGTTGTGCGATACTTACAATATTTATATTTAGCAATTAAATGTGTGTGGGAAGCAGAATCCAATGCTGCCAGTGTACCTCCGTGGCTGTGTATATCTAACCTCATTTGCAGATAAAAACAAATGTGTAAATTTTTATGCTTTAATGAATTTGAGGTCCATGCCCAGTGCTCTCTTTTCTCAATAGAGGAAGCCCTAACATGAACCTCAGGAGCCCAGAGGCAGTGGTGGTAACAGTGGAGTTGACTGCAATTGAGGCAAAGGTGGCAGGTTAATAACAGGTAATGTCTCGATAGCATTTACTGTGTGCCAGGGACAATTCTAAGTATTTTATGTGGGCTAACATATTACGCTTTCTTCAGAAGGTGCTATTATTGTCCCCTTTTTTACATACAAAGAAACGATAGCACAGAAAGATTAAATAACTTCTCCAAGGTGGAACCATTCCATTTTTTACAGGACACGAAGCAGAAAACACAAGGACCAGAAGAGGAGTGTGAGTGTACTGAAACTTATAATTATCAGGAATAAAACCAGATGAGAGTTCAGTAACACATGCCATTTTGATCCTCCCCCAATCCCATGGTTGTCCCCAGAACTGGAGGAATTGGGCAAACAAGGTTTATATCTGCCCTTATATTCTCTCCCTATAGGCCATATGATGTTTCCAAATCAAAATGGAAAGTGCCATTTTTCACTGACACACTAAAGCAGGGCTGGCTTCATAGGTGTGTGACCTGTGCTGGCCCACGGAACTCTGTGTTCAGAATGGTCCCATGCTTGGATTAATGTTCTGTTATTGCCATCTTGAAATTCTTAATAGGTTTTGGACCACATTTTCATTTGGAATCACATTTTCAGTTTGCAATTGGTTCCACAAATTACATAGCCCATCCTGTATAGAATCTTGGGCAAACTGCAGAAGTTTGTATCTCCAGTCTACTAGAAGATACATGGTTCTGTTTCCCTGTGATTCCTCTGAATCTGCAGTACGATAAATCTGCAGTTGCTTGTTAGAGGATTTGCGTTTTACTGCAGTGCAATACTTTTCTGCACAGGGGAAATCAGTCAACTCTCACTAATATGGGTTTAACGATGCCCTGCCAAGATCCACATGCACAGCCTCAAGCAGGAAAAGCCTCAGGACAGGCTCCGAATTCAGCAGCACGGTTAACTACAAGGGAGCCTCTTTGCCGAATAATAAAACACCATTAACCCCAGCTGGATTTGCAGCTGATCCCATGGAGTGGTCCTGCACAGTAACACAGGTCTGTGTATAAAATTTCAATTCAGATCCTCCTGGCAATTTTAATTTTCTCACCCCATAGTGTTCACATAATTTAGACATGCTATAGTTAAGTAAAGATTTGCTGAAACTTGTAGACAAAATCAGACTGCCTCAGTACAAGCAAGCCAGTCTGATAAGTTCTCTCTCTCCCCTATCAGTGCTTAAGGTGCTTAGCACTAGAATAAACAATTGCTCACTAGCGGTGAGTTTCCATGGAATTGGGTGCTCCTGATGCATTTCCTGAAGTGAAGGGTAGTGAGCTGATTTTCTCCACCAAGGAATAATGACACCAATGAGCAGAAACTATGCCATGGGATAGGAGCATGGGGAAGCCAACTTCTCAAAGAAGACATAAGGGGAATTTAGCACCTCTAGATTCTTCTCTTCAGAGAAGGAGCCAGAGCTCTCCCATTCATGGAGATATATGTCCATCCATGCTGAATTAATAATGGTAGTCAACATCTTCTAGCATTTACTGTGCTCCAGACACCCTTGTAAGGGCTTTACACATGTCAATTTAGCTAATCCTCACCACAACTCAATGAGGTATGTAGTATTATTATCTTAAAGGTGAAGAATGCAAGGTACAGAGAGGGTAAGCAGTTAAGTAAGTCAAGAGAGCAGCTGCCCCACTGCAGGAGCTACAGGTTTATCCGGGACAAAAACAAGCAGTGATGGGTTCTCCGTGGGGCCTGGCTGTGTGTGCAGCTGCTGAGCCTCTTGTCCTGTTTGTCCTCACAATAAACCCCCATTAACCGGGAAAGCCCGATTGGTCTCCCTTCCTCTTGCAACCTGAAAGAGTCTATAGAATACAAATCCTATTGTGAGTGCTTTTGTAATTTGGAGATTCTTTTTAAAAACACACACACAAAAAACGGAATAATCAGCCTCTTAATATATCCATAGGGGATTCAGGAGAGGGATGAAGAAGCGGCTCCTGCTTTTGAGGCATTTGTAATCATTGTTGGAGAGACAGAACCAACAGATGGGGAACAATGGTGAAGGACGTAAGAGCCGGTGTAAGCGAATGCTGCTCTGCGGTCTTCCCCCGTGAGTGGCATGGGAAATGAGAGAAAGCAAGGGCAGTTACTCCTGGCTACCGAGTTAGGTGGGATGGGAGATAGAAAGGAGAGACTGGATAACTACGGGCACGTTTCTTAATCTTTAGGCTTCACTTTCCTCAACTATGGAATAAAACCATGTGATTAAATAATCTCAAAGACTTCTTCCTGCTTTAACAGTCTATGAATCTTGACCTTTTATGTAGAGTTAGGTTTTTATGTGTGTATTTGCTAAATGTAGGGGCACACCCCTAACTGAAAAGGCCCAGTCTGAAAAATCACGTCAGGTCCATGCTGTTTCCTGACCTCACGTTAGCCCCCACCTGCATACGTGTCCTGAACTTTAGATCTTTAGCTTTTCTTGTCAACTCAATTTATTGCTCCAAGCCATTTTTATAAATTTCTCTTTTTTCTTGGCTATTTGCATTTCCTTTTTATTTTTTGCCAAAATATAGTAGGATTTCCCCGGACTGTAGTACTTAATAATAATTTGTATGTTTTGATTTTTAAAAAGAAACAAAATTTACCAAATGAGATAATAAGTTACCTTGCTCATCATCAACTTTTAAAATTTTTCTTGTGACTTGATTGTTTTTGTACATTTCTTTCAACATTTTAAGTTATTCTACACCCCAACTGGTTATGATTGCTTAATATACAGATGAAAATTGATGAGGTCTGTGATGGAGATTAAACAAATTTTTAGAATTAGTTTTTATCCTACTATGCACAGCATATTTCAACAATAAAATGTTTTTGTCCCAACCATGCATGTGCTTAAGATAAAAATAAATATTTGATGATATGACCATTATAATATAGAAACATTAAAGAAGAGGGACTCAGGAAGTATTTTTTGCAGTGTGTTTCTTAGGATAGGGTAAGTTTCTATAACCTGGCAAATACTCTATAGAGCCCATCTATAGATCCCATAGACCAGTGGTTCTCAAACTGTAGTCTCAGACCAACAGCAACTGCAGCCCTTGAGAATTTGTTAGCAATGCACATTTTCACATCTCACCCCAAACTCTAGGGGTGAATCTGAACCTCTAGGGGTGGGGCCCAGCAGTCTGTGCTGTAACAAGCCCTCCAGATGATTCTAAAGCGCCCTAAAGTCTCAGAACTGCTTACATAGACCAGTCTGTCCATGAAATAGAATAGGTAGAAATCATATTCTGTGACTGTTTTTCCTGACATAGTCCCTCAATGTAACTTTTGAGAGCCAAATCACAACCCAGGATATTGGCAATAGTCAATGAATTGCAGGTCAAATTTAGCATGAACTGCTCTACTTGATTCAAGACCTATATTTATAGACCCAAACCGATTTCCCAATGTTATTTTCGACTTCTGTTCCTATTCTTTTTACTTTAGCAAAATTGGATTACCATTCTCTCCCCACTCCCCACTCCCCACCATGAAGGATATTTGACATAGATGGTGAAGGATGGGAAGGGTTTATGGTAAGTGGTGATTTAGGGGACTGCCTTCCTGGTTGATGCCACAGTGTAAAGAAAGACTTCTAGTTACCCTGGGCTTCTTAGTCTCTACCAAAATTCTATGTTAAGTATCACTTCTATGAAATCTTTCTTGGTTCTTCAAATCAGAAGGTGTGATTTCTCCCTTTTACAATGCCCCAGTGCCCTCCCTCCTGTACTTTGTACTTCTCTCTATACTGCCTTGTTGGTATTGTCTAATTTCTTTGATTAGACTGTTAGTTCTTGAGATCAGAGGCTGCATCCTACTTATCTTTCTGCTCCTGCCATGTCTTTCACATTGTCGGACACATAGTAACTGAGTCCATAGTTGTTGAACTGTGGTATGCCCATGGCAGGGCTTACAACCAAGCTCCAAGAGTCATCGGATATCTTTTAACCAAGGCTATTAGCTGTATGAGTTAGGTGGACATTGCATCCTTGTCCCAAAATATTTCCTTGAAGGTGACTGACATTCATTCTTTTAAGATTTAAAGACAGCTCACAGTCCCCAAGCTTTCTACAAATACAAAATCCACCTATGAGGGATCAAGAAATGGAAGGAAGATCTGGAGGAGAAGCCTAGTTCTTTCACCCCCTGGAGCTATCAAGGGGCAGCAAAGAGTCACTGGAAAGAACAAGGGCTGGGAAACGGGAACAAATCTTTGATTTCACAGCCTTGCCTGGGGCCTTGACTGACAGTAGCTGCTGCTTTAACCTTCATCTGTGGCTTCACGCCTCTTTAGAAAGGACTCAGGCAAACTCACTCTTGTCTTATAGGGAATATTTTCAGCGTAAGAGGAAAAATTGTGAGCATGAGAAGCAAGCTAGCCTTGCTTTCCCACACCCCAAAGACAGAGACTACTAAAACGATACCAGACTAGGAGGAATCTGAAGATACATGGCACCAAACACATTTAGTTTATTGCTTTAAGTGCGCTTCTTGATACCACTGCAGTGAAAACAAACAATAAAACAATAAATGGACACCCTCCCCCTCCAAACAATGTTTAATTTATGTGCATTTGTTAGCCACTCACGTCTTGAATGAAACTCATTCTATAAAATCATATACCCATGGCGAATTCTGAACTGAGAGATTCACCCTAGGAAAATAAGATCAGGAAAGACATGGTTTACGTGGACTAAAACAGAATTTTTAAGTCCATATCTGTGATTTAATCTAGACCACTTTTTATCTGCATTGACTCCTACCCACCCGCCCAACCCCCCTCCGGGATGCTGCAGCTGTTTCTCCAGGTTCATTTCTCGAGGAACACTGCCATCATGTGGCTGCACACATTAAGACAGTTCATAAAAGAATGGCAGCAGGGTTTTAATTTTGATTCTCTCTCCAGAAAAATGTTTGCAGCTTGAAAATGTGCTTCATTGTTTGAAGTCGTGGTTGTTGATTCCTATATGAAATAATATACACAAAATATTTAACAAGGTATAAACTCTGTGCCCGTTTTTGAATCCCCCAAGTATAGTTATCACATCAACAAATTATGCATGTAAATTAATAATTGATTGTTACTGATTTTATAAATTTGTAAAGTTTTCATAAATTTTACCACTTTAAAGAGAGTAGAATGTCTTTCTCATGAACATGCACGTGGCTGCTAATCTTTAAACACTAAGGCAATTTATAAAGAGGAGATGTATAACAAGAACTATAGGGAGGCAACATGTAGTTCAAAAACTAAAGTGTAAACCTTGACCCTAGATTAGAGCTTCAGAGTTGCCCCTAATTAACCGTGCAGTCTTGAACAAGTTGAATAAGCTGTCTGCTCTCAGTATTTTCTTTCTAAAATGAGTAGTTTTGACATACTTAACTAGAAACTACTTTCAGCTTTATAATTTAGTGATTTCACTTGACAAACAAGTTCTAAAAAAGCAAGAATGCTGTTTTTCCTTAAGTAGATTATTTCCCTATGGCTTTCCTGAAAATATGCTTCCCCTTCCTCCCCACCCCCCACCCCCAGCTCCAACAGCAGCATTGAGTGAATGAGTCATCATGCACAATTTTCTCTGTAAGAGTCGGGGGATTATGTGTTGTGCTCAGCATCGCTCCAGCTCACACGGCTTTCATGCCGGGCTTTGTAGGCGTTCGCTGTTTAGATATCTCCAACAAATGTGAAAGAGTTGACTCTGCGATGGCTAAACAGCTTCCTGGCTTCTAAGAACTTGTGGGTCTTATAGTACACTTGAGAATATTGGAAAAGACAATTCAGAGTGTAGTTGGATTTATTTAAGGCTTGAAAGGAAAGGGCAGTTTTCTTCACGTGCTACACCTTCTGTTTCATAAAGTTGTCCAAAGTAAAAAGAAAATGTAAATGTTGCCTGGAATGGAATCGGGAGGTTAATATTCTGATTAGGCAAAATTATGGTAAATTATTCCCTTGAGTTGATTTTATGAACTATTTAACAGGGTGAGGGATGAGCTACAAGCTGTGTTGATGTTCAAACTGAGCTGGAAGGCCATGTAAATGCGGGTCAGTTGCTAGGAGACCTCGAGCCCTCCCCATGCGTGCGCAGGGGTGTTTTACCTCAAGAAACCCTGTCTTTCACAGTCAAAGATGACATCACATGTATAGTCTGTCAAAATTCAGGTGGACCAGGCTTGGTTATTGCTTGTGTCGCTCCAGTCATTCTGTCATGCGCCAGCCATAAGGCAGCCTCTGAAAGGGATCAAGGCCCTCCAGGAACACGGGGCGACTGAACTACAGATTCAGTTTAAATATTCTTACATGTGAGACAGCTGGTTTGTTCACTGATACTGGTTCCAAGAAGTGTGCAGTCGTGGCTAAATCATCGCTCTCCACTCCAAAGAAAAGAATACCAGGTCATAAACAGAGTTCTAGCCGAATCTGTGCTTGAGTGGGACTTTGGGCCTGCCCTTTACAATGCAGTCATTTCTGCCACTTGAGGGATTTTTAAAAACAGATTTTATGCTAAACACACACGCTTCCAGTTTGTAATTTGACCAAGGGTGTAGAGAGTTCCTCTGTCGCCCCCAACTGGTTGAAGGCAGAACCAGATTCAGTCAGTGGGTGACCCGGCAGCCCGTAGCGCCGCTTTCTCTAGCCCTATCAGGAGTTAGGCAAGGACTTGTAAAATGCTGCCAAGCTTTGCTAAAATACAGGATACTGTATTCAGTAAAGGAAAAACTAAAGACTGAGGAGGGGGTATTTTAAACTTCATTTTACTTAGAGGAAACCACTGAGAGGTATTTTGAATTACTCGAATTACACCCAGAGCTGGGAAGACGATCCAGGTCTCCCAGTCCAGTCCTCCTTATAGTAAAATCTTCTAGTCTTTCTCAGGAGGGCTGTGACGTTCTGTTAGCCCACTGATATGGACCACAGCAACAATACTCCACTAACTCTTCTGTAATGCTTTCCAATGTGCAAAGCATTTTTAAATACTGTGTTTCCTCTGATTCTTGTAACCGTGGGGGATTATTCTTATGAAATAGTATACATAGCCTACAGAGTCATAAGTCCTGTTATAAGTGTATTGTTCTAATTTTGCTAGTTTCTAGATCTCTATTATAATCCTATTGCCATGCCCCAAGATCAAGGATGATAGAATGGCCTCCTGGAATAGATAATTTAAATCTTTTTTTTTTTTTTTTAAGATTTATTTATTTTATTACATGTCTCCCCTCCCCCCCCGCTGCGGGGGCAGGCCGAGACTGGTCACTGCGCAGGAGCGGCTTTCCCCGCTTGTGGGCAGCTTCTGCTTCTATTCACAGCCGGCTTTTAGTTCGCGGGTGGCTGGCTACGCTCCATTCACGGGCGACCTGCCCTGCCCGTGGCGGCTTTTGCCCTGTCCGTGGCAGCTTTTTGCCCTGCCCATGGTGGCTTGCCATTCTCAAGGCGGTCTGCCCGCTAGGAGAGGTCCCCGGGAACCGAACCCGGGGCCTCCCATGTGGTATGCCGGCGCCCTATCCACTGGGCTATCGAGCCGGCCCCGATAATTTAAATCTTAATGTGATTCTGAAACTTTTTGGGTTTGCCACACTTAAATATTGAATATCCACAAATAAATTATGTACTTTATTGCTTATCTACGGAAGAGGTAAAGCTAACATCTATTACAAGTTGTTTTTGAGAGTCTGTTCTGTACCAGGCCCTGAATACAGCAGCTACGAAGATTCTGCCCTAGGCCTAGCTTTGAGAGATCCATCCTGGGTTCAAGAAGTAGAAGAAATGAAACAAATGGGTGTCCCATCCATTCCACTCCCAAACTTTATTGAGCTTCAAAAATATCTTAAAAGAGGTGGAGACCATTTGACTGAGGGTGGCCTCCTGGGGTCCCTTTCTGTTCTTTCGCTCCCTTGGCCTGGAATGCTCTCCCCCTAGATATCAGCATGGCTCACTCCCACACCTGCTTCAAATATTCACTCAGATGTCACCTTAACTGCAAAAACTTCTCCCACCATTTATTTGAAATTGTAATGTTTCCAGGGCCATATCACCTTCCCAGGACCAGCCTGGAAGTAAATGAGGCTATTTTTATTTATCAGTCCAGAAGAGCACACCTTTTTTTTTTTTCTGATTTGCACAAAGATGACTCATGGGCTATGACCTTAAAGGCTCTCTGATTTATTTTTCTCTGTAGCACTTATCACTTGACAAACTAAATACTTTTCTGTCTGCCACTAACATATAAGGTTCATAAGGGTATAGATTTTTGCATGTTCTCTTCACATATGTATAGGGCTCAAAAATGCTAGTTGCTAAGATTGACCCTAATGATCCTTACTTCCTGGTATTCAAGCTTTTGTGTTGTCCCCCAGAATCAGGGCTGGTCAGTGTGACCAACAGAATATGGCAGAAGATGGTGTATACCTTCCTAGGCAAGGTCCTAAAATGCATTGCAGCTTCCACCTTGTTCTCTTGAATTTTTTCTTCTGGGGGAAACCAGCCCTCCAAGCGACCCCATGGAAAGGGCCACGTGGAAGGGAATCAAATTGCCAGCACTAACCTATCTGCCAAGTGACTGAGCCACTTTGAAAAGGGATCTTCTATCTCTCAGTCTTTGAGTCTTCCAGCTGAGGCCTCAAACACCATGGAGCAAAGATAGGCCTTCCACACCACTGTGTCTTGTCTGACTTCCTGACCCACAGAAATTGTGACAGATAATAAATATTGTTACTTTAAGCCAATAATTTTGAAATTATTTGTCATGCAGCAAAAGATAACTGATATAATTCTTGTCCCCTTTAAATACTTATTGAATGAAGGAATAAACATTTTTACCCTAAGTTATTCAATCATAGTAATATCATGTCTATAATTAAACAAAACCATATCAAAAGCCACTTGAACATCAGGAACATTGGTTTGGAACTAGACTTGAAACTTGGATTTGCTACATATTTGTCATTTGACCTTGAATAATTCATTTATTGTATTTGGTTCATAGTTTTCCTTATCTATAAACTAGAAAAATGATAAGAATTATAATTATGCCATTAATAATATTGTCTACCTGGCAGAGCCCTGGATAAGACCTCTCCTAAAACCCACTCTACAACTGGAATTTTCTTATTTAAACTAGTAAATTTTCTTTTTGTTTGTCAGTTCAAGTTATTGGGTTACCTGCAACCAGAGCATCTTTATCCAAAACATTAACACTACCAAATATGAAACAGTAGCCATCAAGCCAGACAAGATGATGCTTAATGAGTAAGAGGCCATACAGTAGACTTAAGCTAAGAAGAAAGGGATCTCAGAGCACTTTATCACCCATTACTTAAGCTGATAATAAGGACATCCCAATTCACCTGCCTGGGAAAGTCAGGAATGCCCACGGGTTTTGTTTTCACAGAAACTCTGGCTTCTGTGGGTATAGTATAGAAGCCTTGGCTTCTGCTTTCTTCTGCTGTTGTATTTAATAAGTAATTGCAAGTTAGCATCACCAAATTTATGTTTAAATGCAATAAGAAATGAAAAGGCTGTTTGTATTCCCGTGAAGATGCTCCAGGTAGACAGATGGTGTGGTACAGAGACACATGAAAACAGGCAGCCAGGCCTCTGTGCCTGCTGCCTCAGCCACGGGTCCCCAGAGAGTACAAGGGGGTCTTACGGGCCACTTGCTGTAATATCATCGCCTTGTCAGAAAGCTCTTCATATTGTTCTAAGAGCAGAGGACACTGCACTGGGCATGTCACAAAACACTAATAAAAAAACTCATCTTAGGAGATGGAGCATTTTCATTTCTACGAGCTGAGGAGACAGGAATTTCTGACAGGCCTGACTAGAGAGCGTGAAACATAGGCGCTGCATAATTTGGCCTCCTGAGGCTTAGAGAGATGTGACTTGAGGCAGCGGTCTGGATAATTTAAGTGGGTCTCAACCTATTTTATTAGTACTAGTCATGTTACTTTCTATGTGTTAGAATGACTTTGATGAGCAAATTAATCAAGGTGCTGTTTCCTTGTAAGCACAAATAATCTTTAATCTTTATCCTCTGCTGCTTGGACAGATTGGTCAAAACTTGATTTTAGCAGAATTATCCAGATAACTTTATCAATTTGATACATTTCTTTGTAGAAATTAGCTTTGTTTTCTAAAATTATTCCACAAAGTTTAGATTTATTATTACTTTTTTGTACAGTAGGGAGCAGGACTGAAAGAGCTTCTGTGGGAAAAATTAAAGCCCTCTCTTTAGATTAAAAATTAAAATTGAAATTCTATTTTCCAAATATTGAATCAATGGTTTTTAATTTCAACCTTAAATCATGTTCCTTGTAGCCTTCAACCTTCAAGGCTAGGTCTTGAGGTTATCATCCCAAGGAGAGAGAGGTATGGTGCAGCCTAGGACAAATTGGTCATTGATGAAGTTTGAGTCTCAAAGCTGACTTTTAGAAATATAATAGTTTTGAAAATCTGGTATTAATAAAGGCAAGGTGTTTCTAAATCACTTTAGCTCTTTCTGTTAGGTATCAAGGATGGAGACTGAAGGACTCAGATCATGGAGTTTCCTCCACAATGCTGTGATAGGTAGCCTTCCTCCTGGAGGGGGAGTCAGTTGCTTGCTAACCCGGAGAGAAAGAGGAAAAGTTTAAGAGAAAGTAGAAAGTCTAAAGCTGGACTCTTCTAGCCAGAAAGACTTATAGCTGGAAGTTTTAAGGAATATGAGAGAACATATAGGTAGACCAGGAGTTAGATACCATGCTCTCATCCCTCCTTATGCACTTCTTCCATCTTCATCTTCGGTGGGGAGCAGCTTAGAAACAACCAGATATGCCCGAGGCAACCCTGAGACTAGTTTTCCAGCATCAGAGAGAATGTAGACCTGGAGAATTCCTTTCCTCAGCTTAGGTCCATGTCTGTTCTGGCCCTAAAAAGATGACAAGAAGGTAACTATAGAAAGCTTCTGCTTCCTCCTGGACTCTGCATGGAGTGTGAGTGCTCAGGAGTGGTGATGTGCCCTGGACAGAGGACACACGGGTTCTGAGCATACATTAGATTAACATAGCCAAGTAGCTGCAGTGTGTGAGGACATCACGGTTGGAGGCAAATGACTCCAGTGGTGGAGCCAGACATTTGAATACAGCCTGATAGCATGGGTTTAATAAGGAGCCATTCTGCCATGGAGATCTGGGAAGGTCCAGAGGTCAGTGGGTCCATCTGAGGACCCCATCTCCCCTCAGTCACTGTGAAGTCATGTAACTGCTGATAGCCACCTAGTATACTCTGGTCTGGCTGGACTGGTTATTTATTGCCAAAGTCTCTTCTAATTGATATTGGTCATTAAATATTTATATTTTTAGTATTGTGTATATGTGTATATATGTATCTCCCATATTCCCAGAAACCATCTTATTGGGAAATGTAGAACTTTCAAAGATAGAGAATTTTATCTAAAGAGACTGAGCACTTACTACAGAGACTGCTGAATATTTGTATCAGACTAAATATATCAGATTGGACTAAAATTAAGTTGTCCTCATCTCTACTATGAAGTGGGATAGGGATACCCATAAGTGGGATCAGATTGATTAATTGAATATAAAAAACCATATTATCTCTGTATGAAATGAATGAATTTGCAACTCTGTGACAAATTCTAGTGTACAGGAGATGAGAAAGATTCAGTAACAACTATCACTATTTCAATCCACCAGAATGCTAAGTTCCACACAGACAGGGATTTCTGTGTTTTGTTCACTGCTATATCTCCATGCCCAGAATAGTGTCGGGAACATGGTAAGTGCTTGATAGATATTTGTTGAAGGATAACATGAGGCACACTTGCCAAGAGCATGCCAAGAATTCAATATATTTTAAAACAATTTATTGAAGTATATCATTCATACATGAACATACATAAACTATAAGTGTTTGGTAAACATTGTGAACTTACAAAACAAGCATGCATAACATCCCTAGTCTCACCCATCATAATATGTAGTTTTCAGCTCCTGTTAGGGAACATTAATTTCCATTTTAGGCACCCCAATTTAAGGTAAATATTTATCAATAAACTAGAGAGGATCCAGTACAGAGTAGGCAGGACAGAGGTATTCTAAAAACCACCCCAAATAAGGAACAGTTGAGTGACTTGAGGAACAATGATTGATGAAGTTATTTTCGAATGTTAGACAACAACCTTCATGAAGGAAAGTTCTGGACTAAATGTATGATTATCTATGCATAATTAAGTCCGATGGGGAGAAATCATGGGTAGAAAAATTTTGGCTTGACATAAAGAAACTTCTAACTCTGATTTTCCATTAATGGGATGGATTGCTTTATGAACTAGAGTGTGAGATTTAATTAAGTATTATTTTGTATTTTCTTCTCAATATTCATGTATATTTGTCTTTTTTCCCCTCCACAATTCATTTGTATATTCTTGAAGTCAGAAAATGAAAAGTTTGGAATGGTAGAGTTTGGTTTAAAACATTATTACCACATTCTTAATACACTGTAGAACATTCCTTTATTTATATTAACCACAATCCTCATCTACTTCCAAAATCATTGTTATACATTCCAAATATTATCCTCTAGCTGTCCTCCAGCTAACATTAATCTTCCTAGACTACTCATCTCAGCCACTACCACATTCATAAATCAAGTATTTGTTACATTTATTATAATGTGTTGCCATCAGTTCCAACCATTACCACATAATCACATTTGACCTTATTAAGCATTCTACATACATCTAGCGTCTTCTCCCCCTTCTCATCCCACATCCCATTTCCCACCAACCTACACTGCATAGTCCAACTCTGTAAGTCTACTCATTTTATTTAGTTCACATCAGTGAGACTGCAGAATATTCATCCTTTTATTAAGAATGTGGTGATACATGGGAAAAATATAACTAATATAATTTATGGACTATAGTTAACAACAACATTGCAATATTTTTGTAGCAAAAGCAAGTTGGTCCTATATTAATTCTAAAAGTAAAAAGAATATGGGGTTTGGTTTTGTGAGATATGAATGTGAGTAAGCATTTTTTTCTCTTCATTTTTTTTCATTAATAAGGTGATCTTGACTATGTCATTGAACTAATCTGTGTTCATCTGTGTATCTTTCTGAACAGTAGAGGAACAACTGAGTTAGCAATTGGAATTAGAAGAGATAAAAGTGCCTAAAAAAAGAACTTTTTAAAGTGCAATGTGTCCATAACTTGTTAAGCTGCCTTTTTGTGTTCTTTTATTTTTGTGAATTTGAAAAAAAATTGTTAATAAAAATAAATAAATAAAATTTTACTACCCCAACATCACCCTCATACCAAAACCAGATAAAGATAACCACGAAAAAGAAAATTATAGTCCAATTTCCCTTCGAATATAGATACAAAAATCCTTTACAAAATACTGAAAGACAGAATCAAAAAGCGCATTAAAATAATTATGCACCCTAATCAAGTAGGATTTATTCTAGACGTGCAAGAGTGGTTCAACATAGGAAAATCAATTAATGTAATATACCACATTAATAGAATGAAGGAAAAAGCCCACATGATCATCTCAGTTGATGCAGAAAAAGCATTTGACAAAATCTAACACCCCTTCCTGATAAAAGCACTCAGAAAACTAGGAATAGAAGGAAACTCCCTGAACATGATAAAAGGAATATATGAAAAATCCTTTGGTGAAAAATCATACTCATTGTAAAAGACTGAAAGCTTTCTCCTTAAGATCAGGAAGTCAAGAATGCCCCCTGTCACCTCTGTTATTCAACACATTACTGGAAGTTCTAACCAGAGTAATCGGACAAGAAAAAGAAATAAAAGGCATTCAAACTGGAAAAGAAGAAATATAACTTTCCGTATTTGCAGATGACATGACCCTGTATATAGAAATACCTGAAAAATCCATGACAAAAGCTAATAAAGTCAACAAAGTGATGGTGTATGAGATCAATGCCCCCAAATCAGTACTGTTTCTATACACTAGTACTAAACAATCTGATGAGGAAACCAAGAAAGAAAAATTCCATTTACAAAAGCAACTATAAAAGAATCAAATATCTAAGAAGACATTTAAACAAGGATATAAAACACTTATCATGGAAAACTACAAAACATTGCAAATATAGATTTTAAAAGACCTAAATAAACGGAAGGATAGTCCGTGTTCATGGATTGGAAGAAGAAACACAGTTAAGATGTCAAGTGATTTACAGTTCAATGTAATCCCAATCAAAATTCCCACAGCCGCCTCTGCAGAAATGTAAAAGTCAATCTTCAAATTTATATGGATGGGTAAGGGGCCCTGAATAGCCAAAACCAATTAAAAAAAAGAAGAACAAAGTTGGAGGACTCACACTTCCAGATTTTAAAAGTTATTGCAAATCACAGTAATCAAAACTGCAGCAGGCAGGAAGACAGGCAGCCCCTCTGGCTGTGTGACTGAGAGGAAGCGGCTAAGCCCGAAGCTGGGGTTTCCTCCCGGGCAGAGGGATCCCCAGTGGTTGAGGAGGAGGCGATGAACCTTGGAAGAAGAGGCAGCTATGGCAATGGCTCAAAAGGGACCGCAGCGGATGATGGTTTGACCGCTGTGGCAGGCCCAGGAATCTAGTGGGCCCAGCCGGTCCCACGGGTTCGTGCTCCCCATCCCGGCCTTATCCGGGCCATTTGCGATGGGCGGAGATAGACCTGCACTCCCTCACCCTTTCCTGCCCCCTCCACCCTGTCCTCGCCCCGGGGGCCAGTCGCCACCCACGTCCCACAATGGCTCTGAAGAGAATCCACAAGAAATTGAACGACTTGACATGGGACCACCCAGCAGTCTTCAGCAGGTCCTGTTCCATGTTCCATTGGAAAGCTACAATAATGGGGCCAAATGACATTCGCTACCAGGATGAGAGATTTTTCTTGACAATTCATTTTTCCCGTAAACTATCTCTTCAAACTGCCTAAGGTTGCATTTACAAAAAGAATTTTTCACCCAAATATTAATGGCAGCATTTCTCTTGATATTCTACAGTCACAGTGGTCTCCACCACTATTTCAAAAGTACTCTTGCCCATCTGTTCATTGTTATGTGATCCCAATCCAGGTGATCCTTTAGTACCTGAGATTGCTCAGCTCTACAAAACAGGGAAAAGTACTACAGTATACCTAGGGGATGGACTCTCAAGTATGTGATGTAATTAAAGAAATTATTGGATAACCTCTACAAATAAAGAAATGGGAACTCTGAAAGAGAAAAAAAAAGACAGACATATAGACAAATGGAATTGAATAGAGAGTTCAAAAATAAACCATCACATGTATGGCCAACTGATTTTTGAAAAGAGTGCCAAGTCCACTCAATAGGGAAAAAATAGTCTCTTCAACAAATGGTGCTAGGAAAACTGGATATCCATATGCAAAAGAATAAAGGTGGACCCCTATCTCACACCATATACAAAAGTTAACACAAAATGGATTAAAGGACTAAATATAGGAATGAAACTATAACACTCCTAGAAGAAAACAGTGAAGAATCTTCAGGACCTATGTTAGGCAATAGTTTCTTAGGCTTTATACCAAAAGAACAAGCAACAAAATAAAAAATAGCTAAATGAGACCTCATCAAAATTAAAGACTTCTGTACATCAAATGACTTTATCATGAAAGCAAAAAGTCAGCCAACACATTGGGAGAAATTATTTGGAAACCATCTATCTGATAAGGATTTAATATCCTGAATATATAAAGAAACACTACAACTCAACAACAAAAAGTCAAACAACCCAATTTAGAAATGTGCAAAAGACCTGACATTTCTTAAATAATATATACAAGTAGCCAAAAAGCACATGAAAAGGTATTCAACATCATTAGACATTAAAGAAAAGAAAATTAAAGCCACAATGATATACCATTTCACACTCACTAGAACAGGTACTATTAAATAAATGGAAAATAACAAGTGTTGGAGAGACTGTGGAGAAATAGGAATATTTGTTCATTGTTGGGAATGTAAAATGAGGGAGCTGCTGTTGAAAACAGTTTGGTGGTTCCTCAGAAAGTTAAGATATGACCTGGCAATCCCACTTGTAGATATACATCTGAATGAACTGAAAACAGGGACTTGAGCAGATATTTGCACAGCAATGTTCATAGTGGCATTATTCACATTTGCCAAAAGATGGAAGTAACTCAAGTGTCATTCAACAGATGAATGGATAAACAAAATGTATCTGCAATGGAATGTTATTCAGCTGTAAACAGGAATAAAGTTTTGATACCAGTGACAACATGGTTGAGCCTTGAAGTCATCATTTTGAGTGAAATAAGCCAGACACAAATGGATAAATATTGTGTGAGCTCACTGATATTAAATAATGGGAATTAAAAAATTCATAGAATCAGAAACTAGAAGGCAGTTTACCAGAGGCCAGGTTGGGGGTAGGGAATTAGGGAGTTAATGCTTAATTGGTACAGAGCTTCTGATTGGGGATGGAAAAGTTTTGGTAATGGCTGGTAGTAATGGTAGCACAACATTCTGAATGTAACACTACTGAATTATATATTTGAACATGGTTTAAATGGGAGATTTTATGTTGTATATATGTTACTAGAATAAAAATTTTAAAAACATAGGACTGTACAACACAAAGAGTGAACCCTAATGTAAACTATAGACTATAATTAATAGTATAATTGTGATAATAAAGTTTCAGCAATTGTAACAAGGTACCACACTAAAGGAAAGTATTAATAATAGGGAAAACTGTATGTGTCACAGGAGGGGGGGGGTATGGAAAATCTGTATTTTCTGCATGGTCAGTAAATCTACAATTTCTCTAATAAAAATTTAATTACTAAAACAACAAAAACAACCTTTATTACCATTAAGAATTATGGGTTATATTACTGAATAATCCATTATCTCTCTCCTTAAGGATATAAGGTGGCACACTCACATAAGAACACCTATCCCTCTTTGTTGAGTCTACATCTAGGCATCCTCACTTTGATCATCTGATGTCCTTTACAAAGTGAGATTGCAACTATTGCAAGTGAGGCAAGATTTCATGAAGTTGAAAAAATGACAAAGAACTGCCCCAATCACATACAAAGTCATTTACTACCGAAGACTTAGTAGAGTTATTTCTGTACTAATAACTGAATAAGAATTAAATAGGGGGGCCGGCTGTAGCCCAGTTGGTAGTTTACCACATGGGAGGCCTCAGGTTCAGTCCCCGGGCCTCCTCGAATGGGCAGACCGCCTCGAGAAGGCAAGCCAACGCAGGCAGGGCATGCCGCCATGGGCAAAGGCAAGCCCCCGCGGGCAAAAAGGCAAGTCCCCACAGCAAAGGCAAGCCCCCGCAAGCAAGGGCGAGCCCCCACGAGTGGGGAGGCCGCCGCGCCGGTGAGTCGCCCCAGCAGGGGGAGACAAGCAGACACAGAGGAAAGCAGAGGAAAAAAAAATGAACACAGCAAGAACAAGCAGAAGGAGGGGATGTATTAAAAAAAAAAGAAGAAGAATTAAATAGGGAAAATTTGAAAAACATAAGGACTTGATATGTGTTTCATGGGAACTCCAGCCATCGAGTTTGAATATCATTGGAATACCAAAGGATCAAGAGAGGCCCTTGGTAAAACGGATAAAGCTATTGAATATTTTGTAAATATGATGCTTTTTATGTTAGTTCAACAAAGTCATTCATAAGGCAAAGGATGTTGCTTCAGGTTATAAAATTGGATCAGAAAAATTATTTGCCTCCAAATAATAAACATTTGATTGTTTGGGTCTATGAATTGTACGTAGTTGCTATCATAACCTATATGTTGTTAAATATTAGATGAAAAAATGTTCAGAATAAGTTTTGCTTTTATTTTTCAAGACAAATTTAAAAAGAATTTCCCTCCACTGTTTTGTGAAATTTGGTCTTCATTTTAAATTGACTCAATTTTGGAGGCTTTTCTAACACTAATTATACTCTAATAATGTGGAAATTCTGGGACCCTCTATTTCCAGGAATGTTTTCTTCTCTTATGTTTGCCAGAAAGGGACACACAAAATATCCATAAATGCAATGCTGTTAGTAGAGTTACCCATGTGTACATAAGAGGAGCAGGGTCGTATTTGCCACCTAACACAGTAGGAGGGACACTGTGAACAATGAATTAACTCTTTATTTGTTCTCTATGTTAGACACTGAGCACAGGAGAAAGATTCAGTTCCTTTCCTCATATAATCTACAATTCTGTAGTTATCCTGAGCTAGTAAGTTATTGTTATTAAAATGTTCAATTCAGAAATAACTTTTATCATAAATGTAATATATGCTCATAGCAAATGAATTCAGAAAATAAAGAGATGAAGAAATCAGCTGTAATCTCAAAACTGAGAGATTATTGCTGATGACTTTTGGGAATAGATGCCGCTAGACATTTCTTCTTCTGTGTATGTGCATAATACATATATTTAGACATTTATATATTTTATAATAATTATATAATACATTATAATTATTACTGTATAGTATTGTATATGAATTTTATATCAATAAACACAAGTAACAATTCGATTTCTTTGTTTTCTACCCAATACTTGCTATTATCATTTTTCTAATTTTTAATGATTTGCAAGTCAAAAAATTGGGTGTACATTTTTCCCTGCAACTTCTGATTTTTAAAAATTTCAAACTCATGTACAAGCTGAAAGAATAACTAATAGACATCCATATAGCCTTTACTAGATTTACCAATTTTAACCTTTTTGCCACATTTGCTTTCTCTTTCTGTCCGCCCACAGACACACATATGTATGCATAAAAGTACACATATTTATATATATTTCTGAGCTATTTGAAAAGAAGTTTTATGTATGATAACAATTACCCCCTACTGCCTCACTTAAGAATCAGTGTATTCTACATAGCCGTAATACCTTTTTCACACCTTAAAAAATTAACAATAATTCCATAATATAAATAATATCTAGTCCTTTTTAAGATTTTCACAATTGTCCCTGTGTAGTTTTTTCTGTATTTTTTTAAATCCAGGATTCAGATTTTTTTTAAAAGTTTAGGATTCAATCAAGTACATTTTTTTCCAAACATGTATGATCATGCTTGATTTTGGAGGCTTACATTGCAAAATTACTATAGGTTTTCAGAAGCACATGGATCAGCAACTGTAGCAAATTTTCATTTTTGGCTATTGGTTAATCAGAGCAAGGGACTGAATCTCCAGTTGGGCACCAGATGTTTTTACTGAGTCAAAAACCAAACAAAACCAAACAAAACCAAACAAGACAAGCAATAAGAGCTTTTAAATCTTACATTATTACTTTGCTCATATAAGAAATACTAGTGATGTTTCATTTTCTGAAATGAAGGCTTTCCTTCATAGTGACACTGTGTGTTACTGAATGGATCAGTTACTACATAACTAGTTTGAAAGACTGAAAATGTAGTGACAGCCAAGAAGGATATTTTGAAGTTTGAAATGATCCCCATATAAATAGAACGGATCAGCATAACTTTGGGATAAAATTAGCCGACAGTTTATGGACTCTCCAGCATGTGCCTGTTTGCTTGGTGCTGCTCTCCTGATAAATCACAACAAAGCTTCACAAGGGGGACGAAGGATGGACGGCACCACTGCCCCTGTCACTAAATCTGCAGCTGCCAAGTTAGTTAAGAAGAATTTTCTTGAGGCTCTAAAGTCAAATGACTTTGGAAAATTGAAGGCTATTTTAATCCAAAGGCAAATAGATGTGGACACAGTGTTTGAAGTTGAAGATGAGAATATGGTTTTGGCATCTTATAAACAAGGTAAAAATATAGGCATAATTGTAAAATCAATAGATTAAAAAAAAATAATGCACAGTGCCAGTCACCCACTCGAAACAAGTAGCTCTTGTTGTTTAAGTATATATTTTAAAAATATTTCTAATTTAATCTTTCCTTTCTTCTTAAAGTAGACAGCAACAGGGACTGATATATATATATATATATATATATATATATATATATATATATATTTCTTCTCTTGTCTTCTCTTGTCTTCTCTTGTCTTCTCTTTTCCTTTTATCTTTCTCCAACCCTGTGCCTAGAATTTGTAATTCTGGACCTCGTATTTAGGAATGCACTGTTTATTTCTAATATTCTTCTGACTATGGTGACACAGAATATAGAAAACATCTCTAAATTATAGCTAAACAGGCAGTTGAGACATAATCCAGACGATGTGGCTGGCTTGGGGACAGGCTGCTAATTCTCTATTAACAGCTACTTAAAGATATATCATCTCTATGTCCATCTGGATGAAAAAGAGGATTTTTCCCCATGTGGAGGGTTAATGAATGGGTGAGGCTGTGCCACAGGCATCCTGATGACCCTAATCATTCTAATGAGTTTTCAGCGCAGGCACAAAAAAAACAAAACATTAACTTTTTTTTCCTGGACTACTATAATAGATCAAAATTGTAAATGTGTTTGCTGCAGAATATCTGCCTTATAAAGAACTGAGGAAAACAAAAAATTAGAGCAGAATTTTTTATCAAGGGATTTTGTGAAAGCAATGCTTAATAAATCAGAAATAAATTAGAAGTGCGCGGATTCTGATTTTCCAAATCAGCTAGTTAATGGGGGAATTTGAGTAGCTAGGCCATCTGGTGAGCGGACTGCAAATAAACACCCTGTTTAGCTTCACTTCTGCCTAAACAAAATAGATGATAAGGTCTTGCGTATAGCATTTAAAGAGCGATAGCTATTATTTTCATGCTTGAATATTTTCTGTTCTTATATAAATCAACACCATTAATATTCACTTAAAAGTGCTAATGGTATATATTGCTACATGAATTTAGTATTCTCTGATTGTCAGTTTTGAAGGAAATATAGAATAGATGAGGCCAGTTACGGTGTTTATGATTTTTATTTGAGAGCTTTATTGTAAATTGGAATTGCTAATTTGTTTGAAAGATGAAGGAAGGGGACGGGGATTCTGTTTTTAAGAATCTGTATTATATAATCTGATTACTTTCATCTTAATGGTTTTGTTCAGTGAAAGCATATCTGAATGCTAAAGAAATTTTAAAGATTGTCCTTTAACATATGTTTGCCCAGTGTAGAATGACTTAGGTTCAAGACAGCGGGTAGTTTATTTGGCCCTGAGTTGTGAAGATTGCTTTTTCTCATCTCCTGAATATGCCAGTTTGCACAGACCATGCTAAGGTTCTGAGGTCGAGGGGCAGGCTCCCAGGAAATACAGTACTGTTTCTCCTGCTTCCAATGGTGTCATCACCCCCGAATGAGAAGAAAATGCATTTCAAATTCTTCTTGTCAATAGGCGCAGGCTGCTTTGGTCCTCACTGAGGTAAATTTTCATTCATGCTAATGGGTATTTTCATAGTGCCAGTACTGTAGGATGTGGCTTTCAATTAGGGAGACAGCAAATTGCACCCTCTGGGAAAATAAAACAACAGTTCCATTCTTAACTATGCTGGGTGGTGTTTGCACAGAAATAATAGCATTTGTGGTCATATCTTCAGATTTTATACAGGAAACTGCCTTCACGTGTATGTGTGTGTGGAAAGAAACATACATACTATCTGCTTAGCAGGAATAAGAATCTGGTCTCTTTAATCTTAAACCTCAGACTAAAACCTTTTCTTTCTTCAGAGTTTCTTCAAGTTTTCTTTAACGTGCCTTCCAGCCTAATGATCAATCCTTTTAATATTTCAGTTACGAGTGGAAGCGATGTATGGAGTCATAGTTTCTAGTCAAGCAAAATAAGTGGTTGGGTTGTATCAATTTCTTAAAAGTCACAAAGGAATTCCCAGGGTGAGCAGGCTAATGGGTTAGTTAGCTCCTTACCAAGCAGTTAAAAGGAATGGGATCCATTTCTGCATGTGGCTTTGAAAAGTATGTGCTTGGACTAAACTTTGTGAGACTTTATTAGATCAAAGCACACCCCTTGGACGTTGAAGCCCATTGAATTTGCTACACAGTACTATTTCATTTTTTAATACACTTTTTAAAAGCTATGCACAGAAAAGTGTGTAAATCTTAGGTGTGTAGCCTGATTAATGTACACAGAATAAACAAACCTATGTAACCACCATCCAGAGCAGGAAATAGAACACTCCCTGTTTAATTTGAAAGTGTAGGGGTCTTCAGGTTTTAATATTTTTAGCTTAATAAGCAGGGCAATGTGTAAAACCTAGAACAGATATCATTCTACTTTTAAATTATAGTATTAACACTATAATTCTATATTCAACATCCGATTGTCCTGCTGGAGGTCAACAGTGTTCGAACATATAGCATTTTTCAAAGGATTTCATAAAGTGACCAGATTGTATTCCTACCTATAGTATGTCTAAACCAGCATGAAAGTCAGTTTATAATTTTTGAAAA
>PVKH010002580.1:0-26828 GCA_004027955.1 Chaetophractus vellerosus
AAATCCATATTTTGTAAAGATAACCAAACTTTATAGAAAATCATAAGACAAACTTCCAACTTCTTTTCTGAATATGAAACTGAACTGCTAAACCAGTGGCAGCTTAATTTAAATCTCTCTGTAGTTTTGGGAGCATAGTAACAAAATTACATTTGAGCAACAAATAGCATAACAAATGCTTTCTCTTCTGAGAATCCATACCTTAACATAGATTCAATAGGAATTACCCCTGTAAGTCCTAGTGAGAGTTAAGAGGACTCACAGATATTTTAATTCTAAGGTATTAATTAGTGGCTTCAGCAAATATTCTAATGTTACATTTCCCTTACAAGAGTTCTTTCAACAGTTGATGACTCCTAACCAGGACCGATATTAAAATCATGCTCTGAAGAAACATAATTTTAACCTGTCAAGTGGTTCAGACTTTCCCAAGGTAGAACAAGGATTGATTTTATTTAAAGCAATAAAATTTACTGCATAAACCAAAACTTGGTTGAAATTATATGAAATTCACCCTGTAACTCCTGAGTCAGAGAGGCCCTTGCATAAAAGGTCTGAACCGCCTAACTTTTCCATTTGCTCCAGTCCCTACCCACAATCTGGAGACTCCCTGTCAGGTATCTCATTCTGTTCTCTGCCTTGCCTGAGTGCTTATTTCAGCATCCAAAAGAATGAACTTGAGAGTTTTCTTTTGCATTTTAATGAAAACTTGGCCAAAAACTATTAACTATCATTTGACATGCATATTGTGACTCCAAAACTCCCCAATAAAACGTCATAGTATTTCTTAAGCTGCTGTGGGTTAGCCCATTAAAAAAAAAAAAAAGTTTCCTTTACTGCATGAGATATTGCTGGCTGAAGCACAGCCTGGTGCAGTTGTGGGGATGAGAAGAGTATGCCTCAAGTTTCTTGTTTTCAAGACCTCCTGTCTCTTTAAAGTCTCTAGGTAATTTGGTCACACTCTGAATTCAAAGAAAAGGGTTGGTAAGCTCTTTCTACCTAACCCCTTACCCTCCTCTGGAATTTGACTGCTGATTGAACTTAGGGAGTAATTAAAAATGCATTCATGCCCAAATCTCAGCCCCAGCCAAATGCTTTTCACTTTTCTATTAAAGGAATGCTCATCTCTGAAGCCAAGATTCCAGCCCAGTTTGTCCCTGGAAAGGCACTTCATTTACACAGCTGTTTAGATGAAGCAGAGATAGTGGGCTGGAATCCTGACTGCTCACTCACTCTCCTAGTAGTACCTAAATCACCTTCATGAAACTTGAGGGCTTCGGGAAGCATAGTGTGAAAATCAGTAGTCTAGAATTATATGTCAGAGTCCTTCCAGGCCTCAAAGCCTTAGATTCTACATAACCCAAGACCATCGAGTTTCGTAGTGCAACACATGCCTTTCCTTAGTTATTCAGGGTTTTAATATGGCCCATTATCTTTAAATACAGGAGGGGCTACATGAGGGACCAAATTTCCACATGATTGGGGGCACAGCTGTAGCACAGATAGATTGTGGCAATGAATCTGTTACATACAATGTGATTACCTCCAAAGTGATGAGGGAAGAGATTATGAAAATAGGTAAATAATAGAAATGGGGAGTTTAAAGGAATTTTGCCTGTTGAATATGCTAGCAAACCTCTACATTCTTTTAGACAAAGATCAAGAAGGCCCCCAGCAATACAGTACAGTGTGCTGAGGCCTGAGGTCCAAGGCTGAAGAATTCTCAGCTTTGATCCTGTAACTGGACCCTGCATATTTGGAGCTGACACTGCCCTCTGCCTGCCAATTTGAATTAAAGCCTTACAAAAACAGATCTCCCAGGATTCTTCACGGAGAAACACCTGCATCTTAGGCACTGAAACTCTCTTTGATAATTGTCTCTGAGAGTCCCTCCTTCTGGGTCATGAAGTCAATACTCCCTTCATACTCTCTTAACTGTATAGCACTTTGAAGGGCCTCATGTCAGTTCTCTCTATTTCAAGCAGTTGATAATTCCAATAAGAGGGATTTTAAAATCATATCCCATAAAAATAAAAATAAACAAACTTCATAGAAAACCACAATGAGACAAATTCTTTTACCAGCATCTCTGGCTTTCACATGTTTTTGCATAATGAAAGGGCTAATATAACATAACAAATCCTAAACTGTTTTCACAAGGAGTGGAAAAAAGATGTGTAAAAGTATGCTCTGTCTTGCTTCCTTCTGTTCACAATGTATCTAAATAAAACAAATGGTGTTCTTGCTCTTTCTGTCTGTTTCCCAATCTGTTTGGATAGTAGCCACCATTCCGCAGCCAACCATAATATCTGACACTTCCTGACATCATGAAAGCCACCATCTGTCTATCACTGAAACCCTGTACTTTCAAAAGACTACTTGGCTTGGGCCTTAATGAAGCTTCACGTTGAATGCACAGATCAGTTTAGAAGGAATACGAGGAATAATTGACACAAGGAATCTGTACAAAATCACGTTTTCATTCGATTCCGTCTGAAAACACAAAATGAAATATTAAGGCCTCTTTGCAGGCAGAAAAGGCTTGGTTTAGTTTCAATTGTGCTTCATTTCCGATTCGACTTTGAAAGTTTAGACAGTGTTGAACACCAGGAATAAACCTAAACTTAAACCTAAGCTTAAAATTCAATATTTTCAGCCTTCTGAAATTAAACAGTTAGACATGACTTTTCAGTGTGTATATTCAAGCTGTGGAAAAGGAAGACAAAAATCCATCAATTTCTTTTCCCAGGGCTTGAGAAAATCATGCCATTTAAAATTGAATCAACCTTGTCTTTAACACCTGAGCGATTATCCAGGAAACAAAAGAAGGCTCTGTGTGTCTTCACTTGTAAATGTCACAGGTGAACACAAACAACTGAGTGCTGGCAACGTCAAGTCATTCTTTGTTTTATTAAGCTATTGTACCTCTATAAATGCAATGAGAGGATAAGTTAACAAGGGAGATTGAGGAAGAATATTTTTCTAGATGATATTAAGTTCTTTCAGAGAAGTAAAGGTTGCCAGGGAGAAGACACAATAACAAGTTTCACCTACTAATTTATTTACTGCCCTCCATTGTTGTGATTATATGATAAGTTGATTTTTTACCAACCTTTCTGTTTTCTCATTTCCCCAACATTTTCCCCCTGGTTCTTTTAACAGTCATGGAATTTTCTATAGCAGTCAAAAATACGTATGTGTGTGTATATATATATATATATATATATATATATATATATAGTATATACATTTCATATATACATTTTATATATATTTATGTGTATATGTGTGTGGATGTGTGTATAGTCTAGAGCAGCCTGTGCTTGAATCTTAAACTGTGTGAAAGCTTTTTATGGAGTTCTATATGGGGCCTTTGTGGGAGCTAAAGTTGCATTTCTCCAAAAAATACCTTCATACTATAAGATTTATTAAGTGCTTATTCTATACCAGGTATAAGGTCAAGCACTTCATGCTTTTCATCTCATTTTATTCTTACAAAAGGCCTCTGTGCTGGGTACTATTATTATCCACTTTTTAGTTGGGGAAATTGAAGTTTAGAGAGGGTACCTAATTCATCCAAGATCCCACAACTACCGAGTGCCGGATTCTGGACTCAAATAAAAAACAATCTGATTCAAAGTCGGTGCTCTTTTCTCGGTCGTCTTATATTACCTCTTGGTTAAACTACACATCCTGATACATTCTAGCTATGAAATTAAAGACTCGCAGCAAGGGGGGGGGATATCTTCATCCACATGAATGAAAGTCTTCAAAACCATCCTTGCAAAAGTCTAAAGACCCTGCAAGGATGCTAATGCCCTGGAAAGCTAAGTGACTCCAAGCAGTTTATCAGCCTTGAAAGCAAAGATCTCATTGCCTTTTGCCCCATATTGTATATAAAGAACTCTGAGTTGACTAGAAGGCAGTCTCGTTGCTATTCTTTGCCTGTCCAAATCCACATCAATATGTTTTCAGATAGAAAGTGAAGAATGAATTATCCACTTGAAATAATAGCAAAGGAGGCAGAATGATTCACTTGAGTAGATAGTCTGTCATAACACTAGACTCTTAATCCACTCAAAGCACCATGATCCTTAAAACCCACAGATGCTGAGGGAGCTCACTTTCAACGTTTTATATGAGGTCCTTCCTAACTTGTCATGGAAATAGCTTTGAATTGTTTAAGTGGGGTTTTTTGTTGTTGTTTTCCTGATCTAACTCAGAATAAAGCTTAAGCTTTCCTTTCACTGAGTCTTCTACTTTCTGCTCATCACCTTTCCTACTGAAAAAAAAAAAATTAGAAAAGTAAACATATACAGCCTTGAGCTGAAACATGAGCAAAACAAGCAGCTAGTCATTTTTCTGTGTGTGTCCTAAATAGTACTTAGTATGGGGACTCTGTATATACATTTCATCTTACCCTCCAGTTTAATAACATTTAATTGCTTCTCATTTGTTACATACAAACACATTTATTTCATGTCACACTTCCCTCTACTAGGGAATTCAGGCTCATGTTTCTCAACTTGGAGGTGGGGCATTGTAATCTTTAGAATTGAAACAGTACATAAGAAAAAAACGAAAGCAGATTGCTTAAATAAAAAGTGAATAAATTATTCAGACCAGCTGTTTGGATTTGGAAAGAACTTTTCCGTGTTGATTAAAACCTCTTAATTTGTTTTGTGCTACTGTGAAAGAGCAGGGCATAAATAAGTTGGGACCAGAAGGCTGTTCTCTGCTGAAATTACCTGGTTCAGCCTATGTAGATAGGGCTACGGCAATACATCTTAAATGTACTCTTTAGAATAGTACATGAGGAAACAGATTTTTTAGTGAGGCACATTTTTATTTTAGAACCCAAAATGTTATTGAAAAATATATTTGATATTTTAAAAGGCGGGAGAAAGTTCCAAGGACTACTACTCTGCAGTAAAACAGCCCATGGGGATAAACAAACAAACAAAGCAACTGATGCTGTTTTCCTATTATTACCTCTTTATATCCTGCAAACAGCTTATGTTGGATATCAGTAAAAGACAAATGTATTATACTCTCTATACAAAGGCTACTACTGCCCTGTAGTTCTTTCTATATAGATTTCTGAAGTTTGGGTTCTTATTTTCAGAAAGAAATCCTAATAGTTATTCAGCTATATACTGCAAACATATATTTAATAACATAGCCTACAAACCATATTTAAATAGACATATTAAATATGTGGTGCCTAAGTATTGCAAGACTTGTCTTTAGACATTCTTTTTTATATGTCTAATGCCATAAAATTTGACCTTTCTCACATTCTTTTAAAAAATATTGTATTTAATGGATGATTCCTAAATAAATGAAAGTCTTTTGTGATTATAAACTGAAAGCAATGAACTCTCTCTGCACTAATACCTACAGAATTATTTTTCATAGTTTGTTCTTTAAGTTTATGAAACTTATAAAACAGAATTATATTTTTAGTCTATTGATAAAAATGGAATTAAAATTTATACTCTGGTAATAATTGTCAAATATTGATTTACAACATTTTTTGGTGGTGTTGGCACCCTCGTAAAAGATAAAATAAAAGTCTCTATTTTCCAGAGCCCTTTCAAAAAGGAAAACTATGTCTTGTATATCTGTTTAGAGGAAGCAAGTAGAAAAACATCTGTCATCACCTCACCAGGCTAGGTTCTTTTCTAATAAGTTGTTGCACAGACATCATTTATTGGGTAAGCAGGTTATTTGAACAGTGCCTGCCTTGAAAGGGTGGATTAGAAAGAGGAAGGAAGAGAGAAAAATCATCAATTATTTACAAATAATATTTAACATAAACAGCCCCAGAGATATTTGTAGAAATACCTGGAGCATAGGGAGTCGTGTTGTAGACTGTATGTCTTTCATTAGTTATGCAAATTTACCAAAGCAAGTTAAATGGGATAAAGGCAAAGAATGTTCACAACATTTGAAAATATGCCCCATAGCTTTGATATAGTCCTTTTTCAGACTTCTATACTTCTTAATCACAAGCAGCACACTATAGAATCAAGTTTTACTGCCTACCCAGAAGATAGACAAATATGCCTTAACATTAAAGGGAAAAAATTTAAAAGTATTAGACCCCGGGGACATTTCAATTGCTACTATGATTTGGCTGAATTATGTGAGTTAATTGGCATGCTTAAGGAGATTTAAACTTTTATTAATGTATTAGAATATTAAATGACAAGGGAAATATTTAAAATATATTAAGTGAAAAGCCACAAAATAAGTTATACATATGATTTTTTAAAAATAATACATATTAAAGAGAAAAATAAAGACTGGAAGAAAATCATAATAATAAAAATCATAATAATAGCTATTTATGGATGGGGAATTGGAAAAAATTTATATCATTCTTTTTGGTATTCCTATATTTCCCAAATTCCCTATTGTATATATGTATTACTTTTGTAATGAAAATATTTACCTTTTAATTTTAAAGGGGGTCTTTTCCATACCATACATAGGCTATTACCCAGCAATGTCAAATTAGTCTTTCAATATTGCTCATTTCCTCCACAATTAATTTCATTCAAAAATACTTTTAAAAATCTGGGCAGATGTTTTCTTACTCTCTGGACTTTTTGGACATCAACTGTTTAGTTTCTGCCAAAATAAGCATAGCATGTAGACTCACACTTACCACTATTATGTTTGCTTTTTTTCCTGATGCCCACTGTAAATAAAACTATGATGAAATGACTTTTTTCCCTTATCCCTTCTTTTTCACTGCTTTAGTTTCCAAAGGCTGCTCAAGCAAACATCATGGAATGGGTTGGGTTAAACAATGGGAATTTATTAACTCAAGATTTGAGGCTGGGAAAACGTCCAAATCAAGACATCATCCCCCAAGACTGCAGTATCATGGGGCTGGCTGCCTCTGATCCTGAGTCCTTCGTCTGTCACATGGCAATGCACATGGCAGCCTCTCTGTTCTCTTCTGGGTTCCACTGAAGTTCAACTTCTGGCTGTTCTTTGTGGCTTTCTCTCTCTCTGTCTGATTTTCATTCTGTTTATAAAGGACTCTAGTAATAGGATTAAGACCCATCCTGATTTTGGTGGGCATACCTTAACTGAAATATCCTCACCAAAAAGTCCTATTTACAATGGATTAGACTTAAAAACATGTTTTTCTTGGGTATATGCAGCTTCAAACCACCACACTCACTTACGAGATATGTTCCAAAGATAATAGCACAAGGGTAAAATTATCTGATATTATTAGTAATAGCCTAAGTATGCTATGATAAAGACCTTAACCTTTTAAAATTTAAAAGTAATTTTTTTTTCTCATTACAAAAGTGCCACATTTTATTGTTAGGAATTTAGAAAATATAGATAACCCCAAAATATTATATAAAAAATGTTCCATAGGCTAGCTCTTCACAAATAACCATTATTAAGATATATATTTTTCTAGTCTATTTTTTCTTTCCTGTAAATCTTTTCTTAAGAAAATAAAATCTTTTTGATGGAACATAAATCACAAATATATGTACCTCCATATAATATCTATATGACTTTCTGAATCAGTCCAAAAAATTGCCAGATTAGTTCCTTGATTGACAATTAATCTCTCTCACATGCGATATTCTTATCACTAATTGAAATTGATCCACATTTTGATGATTCAAAAGAAAATTTTAATTGTAGAGCATCGATTCAATATTTCTTCACTGTTATTTTTACTATTTTTTCTAACTGGCATGCTCACCCTCACTTCCCTAATCAAAAATCTGAACACTGTGTCAAAGCCCAAATGCAAGTCACATATCCTCCGTAAAACCTTTCTTTTCATATTGTCTTAGCTTCCTAGGACATCTCTTTGGTTTTCTAACATCTTGTATGTAGTCGGGACACTGTTAAGTCAGGTTGATAACTTGAGATTTCTTTTCTGGGTCTCTGCTTCATTTCACCATTTCCCATCTTTACATTTCCAAAGTCTGCTTTTGCCAAAGAACACCTGTCTAATTACTAGTTGAAGCCTTCTGAAAAATTTTTAACATCTCTTTTTACAATGAAATCTTTTTTTTTTAAAACCACATGGATCATGAAGTTCATGTTATGTGGTTTTACAGAGAAATAAGTACATATTTATTTCATAGTTTGGATCCACCATGCAAAGCTTTGTTTACTTTCTTAGTCTAATAACAATTTCTTTCACTGTTTTTTTGTATTTTTTTATTTTTTAAAATATATTTAGATTACAAAAATATTACACAAAAGATATAGGGGTCCCCATATGCCCCACATCCCACACCTCCCACACCCTCCCACATAAACATCCTTCATTAGTGTGGCACATTCATTGCAACTGATAAATGCATTCTGGGGCTTTGCCATTAATCATGTACCATAGTTCACATTATAGTCTACACTGTCTCCCACTCAGTTCTGCATGTTATGTGATGATATAAAATGGCTATATCTCTTGTTGCAATGTCACTCGGGACGATTCTTAAGTCCTGAAAAAGCCCCTGTATTACAGCTGCTTTTCCCTCTCCCTGCCCCCAGAGCCTCCAATGGCCACTGGCTCCACGTCAATGTTGTAATTTCTTCCATTGCTAGAATCACAATATGTCTATAGTAGAATACCAGCAAGTTCACTCTAGTCCATAGCTCTTCCCCCAATCCTGAGGATTCTGGGATGGTGATGTCCACTCCACCTCCAATTGGGAGAGGACTTATATCCCATGGGGAAGATGGATGGGACTGTCCTACCTGCAGCTGCAGACTCTCTCTGTTCCCTGGGACGGCCATTGTCCAACATCATCTCCTTGCCAGTTGTCCTGGGTGAGTCCAATGAGCTGAAGAATACGAGTTGCAGCTCCACCGAGGTTCCGGGCCCAGCTGGCACATAGACAGCCCAAAGACTTGAGTCTCTGGATGTACACCTACAAACTCCAGCACCAAGTATAGGTTTAAATAGAAGGAACAGATGAGCCATGTGCAGGGAAGCCATAACTGAGTGCAACTCTGTCACTCTCAGGAGCACAAACTCCAAAGAAGGGCCCACTGGCAAGGTACCAAACTCTGGAGCTATCAGCCCTGACCATAGGACCTGGGTGTCTCCAGAGTCCTCAGGAACCCCACTGTTTGGGCAGTATCCACTTTGGAAGTCTAAAAGATCCTGCTGAGATGTGCATAAATGTTACATCTGGGATGACCTCCCGACTCACTTTGAAATCTCTTAGCCATATAAACTCATTTGTCTTTACCTTTTCCCCCTTTTATTCGAGGTCTTTTTCCATTTGCATTGCTATCTTTCACTGTTTTAATGGTCTTTATCCAATACTGATTAACAGTAGTAGAAAAACATTTCCAAGGTCATTAGATTTTTCAGTCTGTCCTAAAATAAAAGAAATTTAAAAGATACAAGAACCCAATGATTTTTTGACATCTCTGTACTAAACTTGTAGAATTAAAAGTTTTATAAACTTTTGGATTAACTTCATTACTTTTCTTACCAATGAGTTAATGAGTTTCTAATCATAACCAAATATCTTTTCCATGGAAATATGTTAAAATTCCTTATTATTTTCACCGAAATAATGCAATAAAGTTTTAACATTACAAAATAAGCATATTATTTATGATGATGATGATGATTTTATCCTTTTCCAGAATACCAAATTATAAAATATTATTTGAACCCTCTATCACATCTTAGTTCTAAAGACGTTAATACAGGAACTAGTATATTAAGTATTTTAAAATATTAAAGAATTTACAAATCAAAACAATTGCAATGTGGACATCTGCATACAGACACTCATTTGCAAGAAACTACATTTACAAAAACAAAACGCCAGGAAATGTGAGAGGGAAAAGAGCTGCCACCCAGAGTCCTGTAGCTAAGCAACGGGATGTCTTCTCTTCAGTAACCAAATTATCCAATCACCCCCTGTGGGCTCCAGGGCTCTATAGGATTTCCATCATTTGACTTTTTCTTAAGCCATTTCTGGGCTTTTTAACCTCAGACAATCAACCCTACCTTGTCAAGTTTATGGGATATGGATTTCCATCTCAAAATTGGTCACAGTAGACATCTTGGAGGTTCTATCTCTAACAAACCATCTTAGGGAATACTTGGTAGAGTTGATTTAAAAAAAAAAATAGAAAACATGAATGATAAATATAGGTATCATGAAAGAGAGCAGTTACAATACAATGTATGAGATTTGTTTATAAACAAAACGAGCTGATATTTGTTCTAAGTCTCAATAACCTTCTTTCTTTGTATGCAAATTCTGCAAGGTCAAACAAAAGGAAGGGTATTTCTATCTAAGATCCTAAAATTTATGTTAGCGATAGGATTGCCTGTATGGGTCCACCAATGAACTTATTCTCTAAAGGAAAGCACACTAGCTTAAACCCTCTTCATTTTTTTTTTAATTCTGGAAAATACCTTTAGAAATGTATACATATGCCAAACACCTAGGACTTCTGGAACCTGGCAAACCACCTTATTTTTAGGAATTGTGCCATCACAACAGATGGGTGTTAGTGCAGGCATGCCAGAGAATCAAAATGTACATCACGTTCCACTAAAGGGGGCAGAATTGCATCCAGAAATGTCCGTCTGTGCCACTGGCTAAAGGAATATTCCATTGCAACTCCACCTCAGAGCCAGATCACTTAAAACAATAACTTCTAAAGCCAGAAAAAGGTTTTTGTTTTTGTTTTTGTTTGGGGTTTTTTTGTTGTTGTTTTTTGCTTTTTGGTTTTTTTTTTTTTTTTTTTTTGGCTTTTGTGTATAAGGATTCACATTCCACTGGGAAAAGCAGGATGAGAACCATTTGCAAAGAAATTTTAGAAGCAAAAATGCTATTATGGCCCATTTCATTTTTCTACTGAATGGCCTAACTAAACACAAAAAGAATTTTTTTATGGAAGCCAGCATATAATTTCTGTTAAATAGAACCACAGAGGTCCTTTTTGACTTCACAGTTATTTTGATGCTTTTTTTCCCTTTCTTGGAACGTATAGAAACCCATTTTGGTAAGGAATAAAGGGTTTCATGAGAACTGCCCTACTGAGCAAAGTTATGCTGATAGTCATAAATGAACTAGCTGCATAGAGCTCACTCATTGGTGCAAGGATGTTCACCACCTACAGTATTAAAGAGTCTATTTGGAGATTTTTGCATTGGACTGGAGTATAAAAGAAACATTCCCTGAAATTTGGAGATTTCAAGATTTTATATTTTACGTTCTTGGCCTACGTTCAATCTATGACTTCATAACACCTACATTGACATTATAATAAATAATTCATGTATAATGCTGCTGAAACTAAGTGATTTGGTTCTGGGTGATGACAGAGGTTTAGGAGTTAATATCAATTACAGAGCCATACATTTATTTTTAAAATTAGGCCTAGAAGTGACTTTATTTTAAAAATTCACCCTGTTTATATCTATACCTGGTTCTTCTTCTAATCAAGTTGTGCCAGTTGCCAGTATATTAAGTTTCACTAAGTGTGAAAAAAATAAACATTTTCAATATATTATTTTAAGAGGTCACAAATTAATATACTTTTCCTAAACATTGGTAATAAGATAAGCAAATATTTTTATTTTTCTTTAAGCATTTATTTAAAATATAAATTAATGCCTTTAGATACATGAGGGTCACAAAATACCAAGTGTTGTGATTTTTATGTCAATAGGCACAGGACGTTTAACCTTAAATGTGACTTTTTTCACTTGTGATTTATTTTTTGTTCTGCAGGATTGGTTTTTGTTCTTAGTGATGTTGTTGGTAATGAGGAATAATGTCCCTTGTCATAGAAATAGCAACAAAGTCTAAGTAAAAACAAATTCATCCAATTGTAGTAAATAATATAGTGCTCTAGGCACCAAAACAAGTACAAGTAAATATCTTTGCTACATGTTCTAATACTCAATGTATAATTTCAAGGACAGTGAAATCAGGCATACATGAAACTTTTCTGATTTCAAAGTAAGAAGAAATCAATGGATATTGATGAACCTCTCAAAACTAATACCTCTCCCATTGACCTAATCAGTAAATAAACATATTGCAGGGCATTGAAAAGTATCATATCAATTTAGTAGAATGATCTCTATAAAGGCTTAAGTCTCCTTTCTTAAATGTACATATTTTAATTAAGATTCTTTTACAGCATTGACCATGACATCACCTGGGAGATTAACAGCTGTAAAACCAGACTTTTTTTTTAAATTTTCCAAATGTATTACTCCTTTTGGTAAACTGCTGTGAAAAAAAAAGTGCAGCTGTCGCATACACAAAGTTAGCTCTCATTGGCTATGAGAATTATCATTTGCTCTTCTCATTTGCAAATGTGCCAAGTCGACTAGCCTTTCTATTAAAATTAAGACTACCTTAGCCAAACAAGAAATTGGACAGATTCTCAGCTTTGTCTGCAAACATGAAGAAGAAAACATACACTAATGGAAGCAGCGTGATTCTTCATTATGGACCGCTCCAGGTCTTGAAAATCATCCAAGGAACTATCTCATCACACGTTGAAAATCTTCCAAGGATCCATTCACACACACCCTTTTTAAGTGGTGAGTTCCGATCAAAGGTTTTCTCCATTAAAAGGGTAGAGCGGGGCTTTTGAAATAATTCCCATTTTCTGAATCTTGTCCAGCTTCTATCTAAACATGGAAAAGGGGTTCAATATGCCTCTTTCCATTTTTAAGGATGGAATACCTCCAAGGAAGAAGTAACCTATCACCATGATTTTCAAGGACATGTTTTGCCTATTGTTTAGTGGTGGAAATCATCCAGTGGATACTGTCTTTGCTTCGAAACATATATCTTCCTTCAACCCCAAGGAAAGGAAGTGTTCCAAGGCCTCTTTTCTGTCAACAATCTCCTCACACTTACACACACGTCACAGACATATACCCTCTTGACTAGTGAAATATCTCCAAGAAAGAACCTTAAACTTATGAAAAGTGTTGCCAATGAGAAGTTATTCCCCAATCATTTTATGTTTTTATTTTGAAGTAACATTTTTTTGTATTTTAAGTACTCTGAAGCCTTTTATAAATATACAATAAGGAAAATTATATATTATTTACCCATACACAACAGAACATTATCAACTCTTCATTATAATCTTTGTTTTATTTTTATTTAACACATTTTCTAATTCTTTCCTGCTATTCTAAATGAAATTAATCAAATAACAGAAAAATTGGAGTAGGAAGAAAAATTATCAGATTGTATAGCCAAAATAGGAAATTGAACTTAGGATAGAATCTCTGGATGCAAGAAGAGGAAGTGTGAAGACATCTTTAGAGCTTGGAAAGAGAAGCTGGTTTCCAAATGGACCTAAAAGTACTACAGTTAATAATGCCAGAGTACATAGGCTTGAGGAGAGAGCAAAACCATCACTACTCTCTCCAGGTCACTTCCAAAACCCATAGTATGCTTTTTGGTTTGATTGTCCATAATTATTAGCAGCAATTTGCTCTTTAGGTCCTTAAACCACACTGGTAGCTTAAATTTTCACAAGCTGCATTTTAGTTCCACTTCCTTCTATGTGAATGTGCCCAAGTACTAAGTTTTGACACAGGGCTTTCAGAACATCCAGCTGAGCAGTCATTTTTGCATGGGATTAAGTTTGGTAGCTGAGTGTTTGTGATTAGCAAGAAGAATGAAACAAATCCATTATCCAAGACTTAAAAATAAACTATTGACTGAATAAGGTGTGTTTTTAAGATAAAGTATCTGGTAAAATTGTTTGAAGAAAAACTTTCTGGGTAAAATTTAGGGAGTCATGGTCAATTATCTTGTTACCTTTAACATGCCTTAATTCAGGTTCCTAATAGGTAAACTTGATTATTTAGAACTTCTCTTTCACCTTCAGAGTAAAAGCTAGCTATAAAAATTTAGAAAATTGTGACATAAAGAAAAAGAGTGAGTCAGAATCCCCACTACTCTAATATGAGCATTTTTATATATATAATTGCTTTTGTTATCATATTTTATATGGTAGCAATCACACTACACACATACTCTTGTGTCATCTTTTTTCCCACTTGATATAATATCAAAGGCATTTTACCTTTCGGTCATTTTTCAAAATGATCCTTTTTAATGACTGTATCATATTCCATGGTTAAGCCACTGTAACTTCAATTATTACTTTTTCCCATCTTTTGACTTCTAGCTTTTGGTAGTTATTCACTTTTATAAATAATTCATTTGTAAATAATTGGCTTTTTTCTTACTCATTTTTAAATGAACTTTTGTTTTAGAATAACTTTCAATTTACAGAAAAGTTGCAAAGATGGTAAAAAGACCTCCTATATCCTCCTCACTCAGCTTCAGTTTTTCCTCAAATTAATATCTTACATTTCCATGACTCATTTGTCAAAACTAAGAAACCAATATTGGCACATTAATATTAACTAAACTCCAGACTTACTAGAATTTCACAAGTTTCTCCAAATAATTGCTCTTTAATGATGCTGCATGTTGATATCGAAGAAAAAAGTAACTAAACTAGATCTGTGGTAGGCTACATTAAGGCCAAAATATAGCCTATCAGGTTGTTGCATCAGCTTTTATGTTGTCTGAAAAGAGATCAGTGAGGAGCAGATGTAGCTCAGTGGTTGAGCTTGTATTTTGCATGTATGAGGTTCCAGGTTCAATTCCCAGTACATCCTAAAAAAGAGAGAAAAATGCAAGGAGAAAGAGATCAGTTATCACCACTGATGTTTGAAGGCAGATATTTCAGTCCTAAAATCAAGTAATAATTAGCAAAAAGAACTAGGTAATATTAAGTAAACATTAAATATACAAACAGATATAATCCTGTTCTAATTAGACTATGTAAAATGTTATCTAGGAAGAATATATTTTAGCAATGTGTTCAGTCAGTCTTTATTACTATCCAATTATCTGCTCAACCTTTTCCCAGGTGCTACAAAAGGGAAGTAAAAGGTACCTAAAAAATTTGACTCTACCCTCAGAAGTGTAAAAATTTTAAAGTCAAGTAAACAATAGTAAATTGACAAAGTGAACATGTAACATTGTGTGAATAGAGAGCATGTAAAGGATCACCAAAATTTTCCTGACAAAGAGAATCCTGGAAGTTGTTGAAGAAAAAAGAAATATAAACTAAAAGAGATGTAGGCAAAATGTCTTGCAGAAAAAGGGAAATTGTACCAGAAGTTCTGGAATTCTCATTGGAGTTATAATAGCAGTCACTGGTGATCACTAATGTTATTGAGTGCTTACTATTTGCCCGGAACTCCTGGGAAAATCATCCATTCTTGAGGTGTCTTTTCTAAACAAGTGGAAGCACACAGGTCTACAAAAGCACCTAATTTGGTCTCGCCAAGTCAATGAATTGTAGATCCCAATATAAACCTCTGTAATGGAATCAAAATATTATTTTGGTTAGTCACCCAAAAGAAGTGTTTGACCAAAATCAATAATTACTAATATTTACTTAGCCATTTCCTTTGCTCCAAGAACGGTTTTTATACTCTTCTCAGGTATCCACTCATGCAATCCTCACAACATCCTTATGAAGCAGGTGTACTATTATCTCCATTTAAAGTTGAAGAAAACCAGGCACAAAAAAGTCATATAATGTGAGTGGATGTGGCTCAAGCAGTTGAGCGCCCACCTCCCACATGGGAGGTCCTGGGTTTGGTTCCCAATGCCTCCTGAAATAAACAAAAACAAAACAACAAGCAAAACAAACAATAAAAAACCAACTTAGGCGAGCCATGTGGCTCAGTGGTTGATTCAGTGGTTGAGCACCGACTTCCCACATATGAGGTCCCAAGTTCAATCGCTGGACCCCAGTATCTCAAAAAAACAAACAAACAAAAAAACTCATGTAGCACGACCAAGGACAGTAAAGTGGTAAGTAGAGGAATCAATATTCAAACTCAGGTCATCTGGTTCTAGAGCATGAGCCTGAATGACTGCCCTGTGCTGCCTGGAGTGGAGAAACCTGCCTGGGGGTGAAGGGTAGGGGCAAGGGTTCTAGTGTGAGGAAGCCACCAGAGAAAAGGGAGAGTAAGAAGTTAATTCGCTAAAATGAAAATAGATGTGTTAGTAGCAAACTTTGGAAAACTGGGTAGAAAAGTTTAGATTTTGCGAGACCAAAGCACACCGGTTGTATCCAATTTTCACAATAACATAACTAACAGAAAAGCAAAATACTACTCTGGTAACACACAGCCTTAGGTTTAAAATTATATGGCTTCCCCTTCAGTTTCATATAGGCCTCCTGTTGATTTAACCAGTTTTGTGTTTTTTGTTTTTTGGGTTTTTTTTTTTAATGAATGAAAGGTTGACATCATTTTCACTTGTGCCCAAACAATGTAACAGCAATTGCAGACACGGATTGAGCTAACTCTAGAATATCTTCTGTTTTTAACTGTTCTGGAATTATTTCTTTTCGATTTTAATGTCTTTTATGCCATTTTGAAAACTCTCAAGATATTCATGTTTCAAACTCTGTCCATTTAGACATAATCTAATTAGGCACTTTTTGAGTTATTTTTTTCCCCTTGGGGCCTGTTTCACCATTTAATTTTTGTCAGTGCTGAATACAGGGTCAGACACTGCTGAGTTCCCACCATGCAGGTAGTTAAAGGCATGATCCTATCAATTGCCCGGGATTAACAGGACCCTCCCTCACACCGGAGCAACTGGCAGGTTGACAATATTATCTCGTGATCGAAAAACAAGAGAAACTTTAATCCAATGCTCTATTATAAAGTTACTGGGTTTTTTCTTCATCGTTTTTGAACTTTGGTTTTTGGGTTTAGCTGTTAAGTTTGCAATAGTAATCACTATTTGTCATTGTTTTCTTATTATGCTAATGTCATATGATTTCAAACCATATTTAATGTGTTTCCTACTGTGTTTGATTAAGAAGTGGAATACAGCATACTTTTATAACATGTCATGTTTAAATTTGGCCAGTTTGTCTTCTCTTGGCTTCACAATGTTCAGAAATGTGGAATCATTATTCATGCTACATATAGTCATCGTCATCATTGAATCTAATATTTATTGCATGGCAATACATGGTTTACAGATACTGATATAATCCTTACAGCAACCCTTTCAGGAAGCTACTATTATTACCTCATTCTACAGATTGGGACATAAACTAAGGCAGTGAGGTAAATAGATTGCCCAAGATTACAACCTATTACCTTGTGGGTCCAGGATTCATCACGGACATTTTGACTCCAGAACTCATGTAGTTAAACAATATCATTAATATTTTACTCAAAGTATAAGAAAAAGAAGTTTAACCACTATATTGGTCATTGAAATGACTTACAAAAATATGATATAAAAACAGAAAACTTTATGCACACATTCAGAGAGAGAGAGAAAACAAAAATTTAAAACTTAACAGGGGACTTTGAAACTATTTTTGATTTGGAGCCAATGTTATGTTTTTCTTTTATTGTTTGTTTATGCTAATCTAGCATCCCTGTAAAGCAACTACCATAGCTACTCCTGAGAAAGGTGTTATCCAACTACTTGAATGGGTACATAATGCTCTTGGTGTTTATTTAAGAATTTGATTCCATAATTACAATCTCCCTTGTTAATATTTCACCTTTTGTGTTCTTTATAGGGGCACGTTTATTGCCTGAATACTTTTGAAGCTAGTTAGAAAAAAACATATTGCATGTAATTGTAAGTTAAAGTGTCTTCCAGGGTACATATTGCTTCAGAAGCTTAGAAGGTTGCATATGCTGCTATGTAACACACCTGGAATTTATTGGCAGTTCATTTTGTTCAGGTAACTGCACTCCTAGATGTGGTCTATTTTTCTGATAGATTCTGCAGTACTAAAATGAAATAAAAGCTGTTTTCTCCTTATAACGTGACTAAATAAATGTAACCTGTTACATTTTCTTTTAATAGAGTCAGCCAGACAATTACGAATAAGAAGGTAAAGACAACACATTTTTTCCAATGTAAAAATGGGGTGACAAAGGAATTCACTCTTATTGAAATACAGTGCAAAGAATGATGTCTTTTTATCTCCAATATTAAATTGGCTACTCAAAGAACAAACCAAAACTTCATATATCAGTTCAGGCTTATATCAGAGAAGTTTGTTCTTGGGTTTTTTGTCTTCTCTTGTTTTGTTTTATTTCTAAATTTCCTCGTGATCTAGAAAGAGACTCTGTAATTATACCAGATGCCATTGATTGTACACGTTAGATGTATTGTGTGGTTTATTCATATGTTTCAATAAAACTAATTTTTTTAAAAAGAAACAGACAATAAGAGTTAAGTTATAAGATTTAATAGTAAAAGGTAGGTGCTAGAGTTGAAGTAACTAGAACTCAATTGCTGGGTTTATTCCCATAGCAAGTCTCTGAAGTCAGAACTTCCGCAGAATATAGAATTTAAAATAAAGATCTTTAGAATATTCTTATTGCTGGTGATGGTAAAAGGAGATGGTCTTGACTAGCATCATATATTTGGCTCTGACAATACAGAGTTATAAGGAATTGGGCAAGATATCTAATTTGTTAACCCTCTATTTAAAAAAAATTGTTGTTTTCTTATCTATAATAAAATGACAACAAAATTGAAGTACAGGTATAAGGATTAAATAAAAATTATACATGTTAAACTCCTAGCACATATTCTGGAAATTAGGAGGTGGAATAGTATAGTGAAGTCCTCAAGGCTTGGCTTCCTGCTTGAGGACCTACATAACATTTAACACAGTGCTTGGTAATGTTACCACTCAACAACGCCGTGGCTTCTCCACACTCGACTATCCTATCCTACCTTCTACTACTCTCTTTTCCTCTCCTCTTATCAACTTATCTCTTCCCTCTCCAGAACAATAGCAAAACTCTTTAGGCTAATATATAAGACATTGCCTTGTTCCCCATGAAACAGTGCAACACCAGATATGGTGCCTCATCAACAGAGGTTGTGCAATTTTAATCTCTTCCAATTAGTTCTCTTCTAAATGACCAGATGTTTTATTTGACATCACCACTGGACAAACCAAGTGAAAACAATAAAATAGCACTGTCATCCAAACTCATGACTATGGAACATCACGCAACTATCAATTACTAAGGTTAACATTTAGAAAACTGCCAATTCATAAACAAATAGTTAACTACTGAATACTACTTGATCAATCTACTCTTTAATACAAATCTTTCCAAAGCCATCCATTTTAGCTTCAGATTCCATTTTTTAAAGCTAATATTTTTGCAAACAGACTTCAAAAAGAAAAACCAAGCTGCAGTATCTATTTACATAAAGGAGTTAAATGGTGCATGTAACATCTCAGGTACATGGTGCACAAGAGTGACTGACTTAGCTTATAAATTACATTTGACTGCAAAGTGACCAATATTTATTTATAGCAGATAATGCCCTGAAGTTTTCAACTAACACCAAACAACAAATAAGGCATTCTGATTGATAAAAAAACAAAACAAAAAAATCCTCTATTAGCCAAATGCCAAAGCAGGAGTTAGTCCAGAAATGTCCAGCATTACAAATGTTTACAGAGAAAAAGTCACCAAATGGTTTCATCTATTTTTTCCTATTACTTGTCCTCCTTCTTCCCTCCAACTTAGTGGAAAAAGTGCTTTCTTTTAAGTCAGCTTATATAAGTATACAACCTGGTTCCATTACTTATTAATTTTGAAATCTTTGGCAAAATAGTTAACCTCTCTGTGCCTCAGAGTCCCCATCTATAAAATGGAAAAGGCAATAATAGTAACTTCCTGACAGAATTGTTGAGAGGATTAAATAAGATAATACATGTAAAGCTCTTTAAATAATGATTGTGGTACAGTAAGTGCCCAGTAGATGTTGGCTATATTAATGCCCTTGATAATAGAACATGAAAAATGTTCATGTGCTCTATTCACTAAAGAGATTTCCTTAGCCTATAAGGGAAGGATAATTTGTTAAACCACAAGGTTATATTGACAACTTAATTATTAGAATCACCTTAGCCAATAGTGAGACTCCAAGTCTGTATCCTAAAGTTGTAACAGAGTAAGGAATCAAATGTGTGACTCCAATATTCTTCCCACAGTATTTGAAAAACAAACTGAAGTAAGTCCCTATTTGAAAGTATGGAAGTAGTCAAAAGAAAAGATGTCGAGGACTTAAACGCAGGCATTGTCAGCATATATAGAAAGGATAGGAGAGACATGAAATGTTTGAAAGGGGGGACACTATACATCACTGATGCAATATGGATATGGTACTAAATAAATCAACCATATCAAGTTATTTTTGAAATGTGCTAGATCAGAGACCCTTCTCATTTTTCTTTAGTAATACTTTATAGCACAATTATTACTAATCCTAAAATTTATTTCAACTCCTTAATTTTTAAAACAGTTGCAGAAATTGTAGAGGATAAGAAAGAATGCTGACACGGTAAAATATGATTAGCTTCATTAGTACATCAGGCTAAACTATCCATATGTTAATCAATATATTTATGTTAATTGCTAATTTTCATGTCTCGCAACAAAGGTGCAAATTGTGGTATCATCTGACCTTCAAGGCACACATGATACCAGTGATACCATACTTTTTTTTTTTCTTACTAAGTTGTGCAACTGCTAAAATTAATTGCACCCCAGGGCTATTATAATATGCATGAATTGTCACCCAAATGAATGACAATGCTTGAGAGAGAGTGAAAGAATAAGGATTTAGATGTGTTCTCAGTGAATGCTGCCAGCTACATGACAACTGACATGATGCCCAATTACAGGATCACTAATTAAGGCTATCAAACAAGCCCATGTATTTTGCCCATCAGTAAGATTTTCAACTCTGGCTTTTGAATTTTCTCTCTGTAAGTGGGGTAAGAACCTTTCCATAACAGTTTTTCCTGGCATTCTGAAACTATGATTTATCTTTTGGTAAGTCAGAAAAATAGAGTAATTTTGCTGTGCCCATTTCTAATAAGTAACAAAGTCGCAACAGTATGCTTTGATTTTATTTTTCCTATCTCAGAACCCAAAAAGAGCGAAGAAAGTCAGGTAGGTATATGCAGGTATATGGTTCTCTTCTTAAGAATAAACCAATGAAAGTGAAATCCCAAAAGTTTGATCTCATGGAAAATGCAGAAAATGCCATGGAGAAAAGAGTCTTACCATTCATTATCTTCTTTATTGGAAAGGAATTTGGCTAGTTAAAAGTATAGCTTTTATAGCTACTTTGTTCAGAAATAAGATGAACATGATGACTCAAGTTTCTCCATAGGTAAAATAGAGCTTTTATTCCATAAGATCATATACAATAAATGTCTTAGTTTCTTGGATGAAATGCCTAAATATGTTTGTATGTGTTCATGTATAACATGACATATATACATGCATATATTCCATTATATTATTATTTAATGTATACTTATATTCAGTATGTATTTAGTGTGTGTGTGTCTAAGGTTTTCACCAAAAAGAACTAGAAAAATGTTGACTATTATCTTGTAGAATAAAAAATTAGCTCCACTTGACAGCATATTTGGCTCAAGCAGTTGAACCCCCACCTCCCACATGGGAGGTCCCAGGTTCAGTTCCTGGTGCCTCCTAAAGAAGACAAACAAACAACAAGCAGACAACTAGGAGACATTGAGCAAAAACAATAGGCAGACATGGATCAAAAGACAATGAGCAGACAACAAGCAAAACCAACGAGCAAACAATGAGCATAAACAACAAAAAAAGACAATGAGCAAACAGAGGAAGGAGACATCTCGGGGGGTAGGGTGGAGTTAGCTCCACTTAATACACACAGGTGTGCACATATACACACAACGTATTTATTTAATATGTCTACTGGTTATATATTATTTTTCTGAATCTTATTGGAAAATGACCTGTACTTTGTTTCTCTCATTAAAAAGGGTATTTCTGTTTTTCTAGAATTAATTCAATATCTCTTAAAATAGAGCCCTATGAATATTGGAAAAGACATCATGGATAGCTTCTTAGTGTAGTGCTAGGTCTTATACAAGGCCAAGCTCATTAATATGTGAGAGGAGAAGAAGAGGGAGAATTGGGAAGAGCAAGAATTGGGTGAGGAATAAGAAGATGGATTGCTAGGGAAGCCCCGAACACTCACAATATAATAGAGTGTTGACTGACAGATGTCTACCAAATGACCTGGAAGAAATGCTGCTTTCTGGCATTCTTCTCTTTCTAGATGGGTCTTCTTTTGACCATAGCACCTAGCTGAACACAGAAATCAGTCATGCTTGACAAAACAGACTAACTGCCCAGCTGACCAATAGAATCAGGAGCAATAATAAATGTCAGAGGTTATAAGCCACTGAGTTTTGGGGTGGCTGGCTAAGCAATGAGAGAACTGATGCATCACATTAATTCCCTGAGATTATGGAGTTGATTCAACAGCTGTGTTTTCTTTTGCTGATTAATATAACTAGTAACAAATTACTTGCAACACAACTGACAGAGCAGAGGGTCACAATCCTATGGTTGAGAACTGCTGCTCTAGGTGACAGATGATCAAATTCTGTAGCTGGTAGTGCTGTTAGAAGACTGTAGTTATTAGGTTTTAAAACGATTTTCTGGATCCCTCGTTTTCAGGATGGTGCTTTAGAGGCTGACTTGAAAGAAAGGCCAGCTTTCTGCCCCACTTCTACTGGGCCATGTCTGTTTAATATAGGAATTTTCAGGAAAGTTTTCCTTTCATAAAAAGGGCTCACCTGAAAAAAAATAAAGTTCAAGATAGAACACCACTAAATTAGCTCAATTTCATTAGTAGTTATCAAACCAAGATAAGTAAGGTGGTTTGTTCAGATTCACACAACTGGGAGTGACAGAACAGGGATTCAAACTCCCTTCTAGAATCACCTGATTTGGCCACTTACTTCCTATAACCTCCTATGACTTTTCATCTGGAGAATGAAGGCCAGGAAATGATTTAATATCTTTGGTTTGAGTTTGTTGTTGTTGTTCAGTCAATGAACAAATATTCCTAAGCAACAGTCATCTTCAGTGGGTCCTTTCTGAAGGAAATTTTGTCTAAAGCTATAAAATAACAGAACTGAGATAGCATTTTTACAAAGGTCTGTATTTCATTAGTCACTAAGTGTTTAAGATCATCTAAAGTCCATTCCTTTCCCCCTTTTTTTTGTAAAAAAAAAAATGGTCCTTAAGGTCTGATTTTCTATATACGTAACTTTTAACATTGAATGATTATTCTTTATGCAATCCCATAAAAAGAATAGGAACATTATCTACAATACTAAGCCATCATTTTATTGGATTTCCCTCACACTAAAGTACAGTTTGAATATTACAAATGAGCCCCATTAATGTGGCAAACCAAGAACAAGTCAATAGTGTCTGCTTACAAAGTCGAGACTAATGAGTGCACCATCCTCCATTCTGCAGCAAGTAGTGCACTCAGTTGGAGTATCTTCAGGACAATGACTAGAGCTCAGTGAAATCATAGACTTTTAAAAATGCCCCGTTTCTTGGAAAAGGACACCCTTCTTTAAATGGAATCCACATCTGGCTTTACCCAGGTTGCATTTTCATCAAGCAATCTTTATTAAAATTTACTGTGTCCACTTCCCTGTGATGGATGCATAAGTATGGATATGAATAGAAATGTGTTACAAACAAGTTATCACATTTATCAATTCAATAAGTCATAATCGAAAGCTTGTCAAATACCATCATAAGGTTAGAGCAAATTTTGAGAGTCAAATATTTTAGTTCCTTGGTTCCTTCAGAATAGTTTATAAAGAACCTGCTAATATTTAGATACATTTTGGACAACATGCCTCTCCCTGAAAAGAATGAGAACTTTCCACATTTCAAACTGTAATATAGGCATACCTTGTTTTATTGTGCTTCACTTTACTGCACTTTGCAGTTAGTTTGTTTTTTACAAATTGAAGGTTTTACAAATTGAAGGTTTTACAAATCAAAGTCTATCAGTGCCATTTTTCCAACTACATATGCTCACTTTGTGTCTCCATGTCTAATTTTGGTAATTCTCACAATATATAAAACTCGTTCATTATTATTACCTTTTATGGTGATCTGTGATCTTTGATGTATTGTAATTGTTTTGAAGTGCCATGAACCATGCCCATATAAGAAAGCAAATTTAATCAGTAAATATTCTGTGTGTTCTGACTACTCTACCTACCAGCCATTCTCCATCTTTCTCTTTCCTGGACCTACTATTTCCTGAGACACAACAATATTGAAGTTAGGACAATTAATAACCCTACAACAGCCTCTAATTGTACAAGTAAAAGGAAGAGTCACATGTCTCTCACTGTAAATCAAAAGTTAGAAATGACTAAGCTTAGTGAGGAAGGTACATTGAAAGCCGAGATAAGCTGAAAGCTAGACCACTTGTACCAGTTAGCCAAGTTGTGAATTCAAAGGAAAAGCTCATGAACCCAGTGAAAAGTGCTACTCCAGTGAACACATGTATGATAAGAAAGTGAAACAGCCTTATTGCTGATAGGGAGAAATTTCTGTGGTCTGTATAGATCAAACCAGCCACAACATCTCCTTAAGCCAAAGTCTAGAGAAGAGCAAAGCCCTAACTCTCTCCAATTCTACGAAAGCTGAGAGTAGTGAGGGAGATTCAGAAACAAAGTTTGAAGCTAACAGGGGTTGGTTCATGAGGTTTATGAGGTTTAACATGACAGCACATACTGATGTAGAAACTGCAGCAAGTATCTGGATCTAGGTAAGATAATTCAGGAAGGTGGCTACACAAAACAACATATTTTCAATGTAGATGAAGCAGCCTTCTATTGGAAGAAGATGCCATCTAGGACTTTCATTGCTAGAGAGAAGTCAATGCCTGGCTTCAAAGTTTCAAAGGGCAGGCTGACTCTCTTGTCAGGGGCTAATGCAGCTGGTAACTTTAAGTTGAAGTCAATGCTCATCAACCATCCTGAAAATCCTAGGGCCCTTAAGAATTATACTAAATCTACTCTGCCTTTGCTTTATAAATGAAATAACAAAGCCTAGATGACCTTGTTTACAAAAGGTTTACTGAATATTTGAAGCCCACTGTTGATATCTACTGCAAAAACAAAACAAAACAAAACAAAACCAAAACAAAACAAAACCAAAAACGAAGAAGATTCCTTTCAAACTATGACTGTGCATTGACAATTTACCTAGTCACCCAAGAGGTCTGGTGCAGATGGACACTGAAATTATGTTGTTTTCATGCCTGTTAACACAACAACCATTCTGCAATCCATGAATCAAGGAATAATTTCAACTTTCAAGTCTTATTATTTAAAAAACACATTTTGTAAGGTTATAGCTGCCGTAATAAAAACAGTGATTCCTCTGGTGGATCTAGGCAAAGTCAATTGAAAACTTCCTGGAAAGGATTCACCGTACTAGATGCAATTAAGAACATTCAGGATTGGTGGAAGTAAAAATATCAACATTAACAAGAGTTTGTAAAAAGTTGATTCCAACCTTCATGGATGGTTTTGAGAGGTTTGACAATGGAGTTAGTAAGTGCTGATATGGTGAAAATGCAAGAGAACTAGAATTATAAGTGGAGCCTGAATATGTGACTGAATTGCTGCAACTTTGTGATAAAACTTTAACAGATGAGGAGTTGTTTTTGATGGATGAGTAAAGAGAGTGGTTTCTTAAAATGGCATCTACTCCTGGTGAAGATGCTGTGAAAATGGTCAAAATGACAACAAAGGATTTAGAATATTCCATTGACTTAGTTGATGAAGCAGCAGTAGGGTTTGAGAGAATTGACTTCAATTTTAAAAGAAGTTCTACTGTGGGTAAAATTCTATCAAATAACAAAGAAAGTTACAAAGAATTCTGTGAAAGGAAGAGTCAGTCAATGTGGTAAACTTCATTATTGTCTTATGCTAAGAACTTGCCACAGCCACCCTAGCCTTAACCCAGCCTTAACCAACTAACACCTTTACCAGTCAGCAGTCAACAACACTGAAGCAAGATCCTCTACAACAAAAAGATTACAACTAGCTGAAGACCCACATGATGGTTAGCATTTTTAAGCAATAAAGAATTTTTTAAGGAAGGTATGAAAATTGTTTTTTAGACAACATTATTGCATGTCTAATAGACTACATTATAGTTTAAGCATAAATTTCACGTGCCAAGGAAATAAAAAATTTCATGTAACTTACTTTATTGTGATATTCACTTTGTTGTGGTGGTCTGGAACCAAACCTGCAATATATCCAAGGCATGCCTGTACAAGTCATATGAAATTAAGAAAAATTATCTCACAAATAAAAATGACCACATTCCTATGTTGGGCAGGGAAGTCCCAGAAAAAAGGTGATACAATCCTGTATTAGTCAGCCAAAGGGGTGCCTTTGCAAATATACCAATAACTCATTGGTCTTTATAAAGGGTAAAAGCTTACAGTTACCAGGCCACAAAGCATAAGTTTCTTCCCTCACCAAAGTCCACATGTTGGAGCAAGACTGCTGCCGACGTTTGCCAAGGTTCAGGCTTCTTGGTTTCCAGGGGCTGTGTTTCTCTCAGGCTTAGTTCCTCTGTTTCCTCCATAAGGTCAGCTGTATACTATCAGGTGAATCGCTCACTTTTCTACTCCTGGGGCGTTCTCTCCATCATCAGAACTGCTTCTCAAAAACTGCTTCTCAAATCTGCTCCCTCTGCCTTTTGCTTTGCCTTTTATACTTGAGACCATGCCCACTGAGGGGCAGGGCTCAATGCCCTACTGACATGGCCCAGTTAATGCCCTAATCATAACCTAATCATGCCCAGATTA
>PVKH010002581.1:0-26824 GCA_004027955.1 Chaetophractus vellerosus
AAAAGAGGGGGGGGGAAGAGTTTTTGCACTGTGCTGTTTAGCATTAATACGTGAACTTTTCTTGAGTTTACAGGTGTACCTCAGGCATTTGTAACTATTTTTACCTTGAATGGCCTTTGTCCAAAGAAATTTTCCAGTCAAAGGGAAAAAGTGTTGTCCTATCAAATCCTCACTAAATATAAATCACTCTCTATAAAATTACTTTTTAAACAATTATGGAGTATCTAGTTAGATTGCCTCACTGTCCAGTGAGGAGAAGGCATTTCATAAAACAAGGAAAGGAGATTAAACTCCTGAAAAGTTTTAAAAAGAGGATCAGTTTACCTGTCTCTGGACAGATGAGGCCAAGTTGACCTCAAACTCTTAGACTATTTTGCAAATATGAATTCTCTGATCCACAAATTACTATGACCAGTAGCAGTTAGCAAGGAGAGCAGATAGCTACTTTTTTTTTTTTAAAGTGTTCTCTACCCCTTAAGTGATTTCAGTCCAATAACCCAGACTTCTTCGTTAATAATGTTCGTCTTTCCTGCCAGAATTATAAACTCCATAGCGACATGCTCTGGTCTCCCATTCACTACTGTATCTCCAATCCTTAGCACATGGTAAGCACTGAATACATATTAAAGTCACCAAATAAAGTCTAGAAAGAGATTATGGGAAAGTATTAAAATCCAGAGCAGAGCAGTGTTGCTCAAACTTTAACCCAAAGATATAGACTTGGGAACCCAGTCTGAAACATTCTGCATTAAAAACTAAACTCTCTCCCTTTAGGAGACAGTATGAATGTAATCTTAAACATGGAAGCAAATGTGGTTACTGAGATCATAGCCTTACACAAAGATGAGGTGGATGCTTATGAAAATAAAAACATATCCTTCAAAAAATTCTGAGAATCTCAAATATTTTAAAACAAATCCTTAGATCCGTTTCAGAAATGCTGATTTAGAACAAGTATTTCAGAAATCTTTCCCTTTATTGTGTTGATGAGAACTGCAAAAAAAGAAATTCAGTAATCCTTTTTTTGCTTCAGATTTTACAAAATAGCAACAAAGTAGTACAGTAAAAGTGGGAAATGAGGAACTCCTTGTACAGATTAATGTAATTCAGTCGTGTGAACTGATGTCAGTGGCTCACAGAAAAAGGACACCAAGTGAGTTAATTACAATTCTGTACCTATGTAAATGAAGACATTTCCAGTCTATTACTATATTTGAAATATCAAAAATTCAAGTATGAAAATTCAGGAAATAATTTCTTCTAAGTTTGAAAGGGGGTAAGAGATATTTATTAGCTTCAGTTTTTCCACGAAAACCTTTCCTTAATTAGATAGTCTTATATTGATGTAGCAGCCTTCATCTCATCATATTAAATCTGTAGTATAGATGAGGCATCAGAAAGCTGAGTCCTACGCCAGCCCTTTCTCTGACCACCTTCCCGAAAAACTTTAGAGCACATCACTTCTCTTCTTTGAACTGTACCTTGGTCTGCTTGTCTATAAAATGAAAGTATTAAACTTATAAATGTTGAAAGCAAATTAATAACTCTTGGCTTCTGCTACCAAAGTCCTATTTTTCTAATACTATCCAATGAATATGTATATGTCTAAGCACACAGATTTTAACCTAAAAGTCAGATATAAACATTTGTTTCTTGCTACAAAAAATTTCATTTTGATGGCTGGCATGTCATGTTATTGGTATTTATTCACACGTTTGGATAAAATGGAAATATTTGAGACTGCCTTGCTATACAGATTGTTGTTTGGTTCTTAAGTTTTGCATTTTTGTTTGCCAGAAGAAAATTTGTCTGCTAATAATTCCAGCCTAATTTTGGAATCAGATGAACAAATCTAGATGGTTTTCTCTCTAGACCTTGCATGATTTTCCTCCTTTTTCCATAGGTCTTTTTCTTCATAGCTCCATCCACCAAATATTTGAGTGCTTACTATGTGCAGAACTGTCTGCAAGGTGTTAGGATGACTAGGTAATATATAGTTCCTGTAGTTCAGAGAGGTTACAATCCAATTGAAGAGTTTGTAGATACACATCAAAGAGTTAGGAAGCTGTACAAGACAATATACTAGGAATGATATTCAAAGCAGTACTTGATTGTTATATGAATAAAACAGACAATAAGTATGATGACTTCCAAGGTGGGAGAGATCTCATCAGAGTCCATACTGTAGTAGTTGTAGTCAGCTTTGAAGGATCTATCTAGACTTGGAATTCATAAAAGCATTCACTTCTGAGCCAGATGCTGTATTCACACTTCAGTCAGTTAATCTGATGCACTGCAAAACTCATTCTCAAGCCCCATATTTTTGGGTGTTCTCCAAAAATTTGCCTCTTGAGAGTTGGCTTTATGTCTTTGAAACAGATGTGCACTTCTAGCTCTGCCTCAAGATAAAATGCAAGGTGATTGTATGACCTAAAAAAAGCTTGTCTTTGCTGTATCAGTGCTGGTTGCTCATCAGACAAATTTAAAATGACTTCTGCCTAGCAAACAAAATGATTAATTTTCTAGGGACATTGCTTAGATTTATTCATCAGTAATGGACATAATCTTTGGAATAGGTTTCCGTCTTCAGCAGACAAATCACAATACAGTATATTTGGATTTTAATTTTAGCTCTCAAGCCTTGACATTGTTTGTGAGAGCCAGTAGGGCAAAGATAACTTGGAAGCAAAAGATACCTTTTTCTCTGTATAAGCATTTTAATAGACAGTCTATCTCTGAGGACTTTTCTCTGGTGTTTACATGCAGAACTTTCTCTCTGCATTATTACTGAAAAATTTCCAAGAAATGTGGTTTGTAAGAAAGATTTAGTCAGATTCATCTCCTTCCATTTTCTACTCAGTTTCTGTTGTTCCCATGCCACTGCCACCTGGAAGCTTGTACATTCCAATTCTGCTTATCTTTTATGATTCTGACAGGCTTGATGAGTATCTTAAAGAATAGACCATCTCACACTACTGACCGTACACTTATATTTAGGTTTTCTGTTTTGAAAGTAAGAGATCTAACAAGCTTATGGCAAAACTGAATGAATGAGCTTCTGAATTTATTTCCTGGCATTTCAGGAAATCTTGTGAAGATTGGAGTTAAATATTCTGGGTCCTTCATTAAGAAGATATATAAAAGGAGAAAAGAATTTAGAAAGCATGTAGTACAAAGCAGTGTCCAATAAAACTTTCTGTGGTGATGGAAATGTTCTATATCTACTACTGTTCAATATGGTAGCTACTAGTCATAGGTGACTACTGAGCCCTTGAAATATAGCTAGTGTGCCTGAAAATTTTACATAATTAATATAATTTTAAATTATGAAGAGCCGCTTGTGGCTAGTAGCTATAGTATTGGAAAATGTAGGTAAAAAATTGTTATTTAGAGTACTAGTGTATAGTTTTTTTTTCATTTAAAAAAATTTTATTGAAGTATATTATTCATATGTGAATATATGTAAACATTAAGTGTATAGTAAAGTTGTGAACTTACAAAACAAACATGCATGACATCATGCAAGGCTCCCATACATCACCCCAGGACCAACACCTCGCACTGTTGTGAAGCAATTGAAACCAGTTTATGAAAGAGCATCATCAAAGCACCACTACCAACCATAGTCCATATCCTACACCCAGTGTATCCTTCCAACCCAGCCCATTATTTTTTTGGCTCATAAACCATACAATTTATCCAAAGTGTACAATCACTGGCACCCGGTATAATCACAGAGTTGTGCATACATCACCGCAATCAATATTAGAGCATTTTCATTACTCCAAAACAAAGAAATATAACAAAAAACAAACCAGTACCATACCCATATGTTAGCACTACTAATTATAAATCCTACCATGTGCTTTCACCATTTCTATTATTTTCCAAACACTTACAAACAACTTTTTACCAATTCTGCACAGATTAAACTTCAGCTTTCCATTTTCTAACCACATTCTATTCTCTGGAGACTTATGCTCTAGCTATTAACTCCATGACTTTGCTCATTACATTTAGTTCATAATAGCAAAATCATACAATATTTGTCCTTTCGTGCCTGGCTTGTGTCACTCAACAGAATGTCCTCCAGGTTCATCCATGTTATCATATGCTTCATGGCTTCATTTCTTCCTACAGTTGAATAGTATTCCATCATGTGCACACACCACTGTTTGTTTATCCATTCATGGGTCGATGGACACCTAGGCCACCTCCATCCTTTGGCAATTGTGAACAACACCGCTGTAAACATTGGTGTGCAGTTGTCTGTTCGTGTCACTGCTCTCAGTTTTTGCAGGTTCACATGGCAGATCTACCCCCAGCTTCCTTAGGAACCACCACACAGACTTCCACAGTGACAGTACCCTTCTGCATTCCCACCAACAGTACACAAGTGCTGTCCAACACTTGTAGTTTTCTGTTCCTGTGATATTGGCCATTCTGGTAGGTGTGAAATGTTATCTCATTGTAGCTTTGCTTTGCATTTCTCCAGTAGTCAATGAAGTTAAACATTTTTCATGTGTTTTTTTCTCAATGTGCATTTCCCCTTTAGAAAAATGTCTCTTCAGGTCTTCTGCCCATTTTTAAATCTGGTTATTTGTCCTCCCACCGTTGGCTTATAGGATCTCTTTATACATCATTGATACTAGACCCCTGACATGACTGATTTTTCCATGTTGATCTTGTTTCCCACCACAGAGGTCTAGTAGCTTTGTTGTAGATTTTTCAGGATTTTCTATTTAAAGGATCCTGTCACCACTTGAATGGCCTTGAGGCACAGTGGTCGGGGTCACAGGTTGCTCGCTCACCTGCACCATGTTGGGCTGGGACGGGCGGCTGGCGCCCGAGACATGGAGGTGCTTGAGGCCTGGCCCTCGAAGCTGCCCAGCTCCTGGCCTCCGCCCGTGCTGCCGCCCCTCCCACCGCCTCTCGGGGCCGGCTATGGGCGCCAAGGAGCGGGCGGGCTCTGCCGGGCCCGGCGTCGCCGTCTCGCCAGCCGCGGGGCTTAGGCCTGGCATGGCCCGCTCGGCTCGGCGCCCGCCGCCTCGGCCGCGGAAGGGTAAAGTATAGTTTTTAATAAAAACATTGTTTTGGCCATACACTCAGACCTCTAGGGGAAGCGCAGAGTTCCTTCTTCTTGTCCTAGCTGGCACTTCACCCCCGTGTAGGAGGAACCTTAATAGAAGCAGAGAGAATGGTCCACGATTCTAGTTGGAGGAGCCTTTAGTGCAAGGAATAAAAGTAGTATAACTTGAATTGCCTGGGGCAAACAGTATCATAGTCTTGCTTCTCTAGAACTCCAGTAGAATTCTCTGTGATTGTGGAAGTGTTCTATATCTACGGATATGTTAGCCAGTAGCCACAAGTGGCTGTTGACCACTTGCATTGTGGCTAGTGTGACCGTGATACTGAATTTTAAATTTTATTTAATTTTAATTCACTTAAATTTAAATAGCCACTTTTGGCCAGTGCCTATTATATTGGCCAGAGCAGCTTTGGAAAACTGATGTTCAAACTATTTTGCTTATATACCTCCAGAAGTGTTTTCAAGCATTTTGTGAGCTACATACCCACTCCAATATTTTTAAGCTGACACTAAATATTTTTCATCTTATATTTGAAAGTTTTAAGGAAGTTAATAAGTTGTAGAAAATATTAAATTCTAGATAAAGATTGACTATAAAATTTCTTGAATAATGTACTCTAAATCTGAAAAAACCAGTGCGAAATTCTTATCTGTAGGTTCTGTTAAATGTATCTAGAAAAATTTGGCTGTCAGAAAATACTCTGTTTACATTTAAAAGAAACAATATCTCTAATCTATGTTGCTTTGGTTATTCTAAATTCAGGAGCCAACCTTCACCCCAAAAAAGAAAAGCACCTGTAAGACTGGGAATGACCAAAATGGTGCTCAACTGCTTGAGCCACATCCGTTCCCCTGCCTAAGGTTTTAAGTTGCCTTGATCAATCATTAAAGGAGATTTTCTTTAAAACCACTATTCCTGGCTCTTTTGACAGGCTCCCTGGGAGTTTTTACCCCTCAGAGCAAAGTGCCATAGTAAGATTTGTGATGGATGAAAGATGTACCTTTCTTTTGTAAATCAAGGAAAGAGCTATTGTGTACAATGGAAAATTTTAAAAAGGCTATCTGGAAAGTGCAGACCTTGAGATTGATTCCTTTAAACCTATTCATACATGCAAAGAATTAAAAAAAAAAAAAAAGACTTCAGTAGTCTTCACTTGCCTATAGGTCTGTGGGTACTTTAATGGAAGACCACTCACTGCTTTAGAACTCTGAGCTTCTCTTTGATCGCTTTCTTGGCTGATATAGTGGGACTGGGCTATTGTATGCCACTTTCCTTAGAAAGCCTAGAGGGAAACAGGACAGTAACTGAGGAAAGGTGTGGTGCTTCACTCTGGGCTAAGGGCCAGGTGTCTGGGGAGAGATTTGGAGATCTTGCTCTTTGCCTTCCATCAGAGTCAACTAATAGATTTATCACAGGATTTCTTAAAATACTGAGGTTGGAAGTGAGGAGTTGGTTTTTTAAAATTTATTCACCAACAAATATTTAAGTGCCCTCTGTGCCAGGTACTGTGGTAGGTGCTGGAAATACCGGCCTGTACCATTTACCTTCTAGGTGTTTGCCTTCCTATGAAAGGGTCAGATTACTAAAGAACCAATTGTAATACTGTGATCAGTGGGTTGTATGCCATGCTAATGTTAAGCTCATGGTGCTACAGGAGCACACATGAAGGGCAAGGCGTCCTACACTTTGAGGAATGGATCCTGAAGGCGAAGTGAAGTGGGCAGAGGGAATGGAGGTAGAGGAGCAGTTTGGGTGAAAGTCCAGAAAGCGACATTACTTAGAATAGTAAACTACTTTTTTATATAAGAATCCAAAATTGGAAGCATCCAAAAAGTGAAGCTTTTTTTTTTATAAGCAATCAGCTATTTAAAAAGTCATTCCTTTGAATTGAAGAACGATTTGCCATGTGATACATGGAATGTGGTGACAGTATGACTTGTGAACTGTGAATGAATGGTTGATGGTACCCTGAGATTCATTTAATAGGATGTGGCTGATAATTTGAGAATCATATTATGGTGGACACACCAATTTCTGGTTGTTTATATGTTTTGATGAGTAACAACTTTTTTATAGAGTTGAATATCCATTATATATCCTCATTTCTTAATTTATATGCTGGAAAGAAAAAGAAAATAATGTATCTATTTTGATTTCAACCCTCAATAAGAAGAAATACATTTTACTCTGGGACATAATATTCACATAATATAACATACATGTATAACTGAAACAAATTCCACAAAATAATAATGATTATTATAATAATAGCCAACACTTAATGTGGCATTTACTCTGTGCCATGCACTGTTTTAAGGGCTTTACAAATATTAACTCATTTAATCCATGGAACAACACTATACTTGACTATATTTAATTTTTTTTCTTTTTTCTAAAATGCTGGTGAGAAACCCACTAAAATTGATTTCCCAACCCACTGTCTTAGTTTGCCACAGGGCTGTTGATGCAAAACACCAAAAATGTGTTGGCTTTTATAAAGGGGATTTATTTGGGGTAAAAATTTCCTGTTCCAAGGCCATGAAATGTCCAAATCAAGTCACACCAGAGCAGAGATTCTTGCTCAGGGTCCTGCCACATGGCGAAGCAAGATGGCCACTGATCTCTGCGAGGCCTTTGCCTTCCCCTCTAGAATCTACTGTTCCCAGACCTCAGCTGTGGGCACCCAGGCATAGGGCTTGTCTCTTCGGCTTGAGCTGCTCGGTGGGCCCAGTCTCTTGAGAGCTTTGTGCTTAAACTTTGGCTGCCAGCAATCCTCACACAGCAGGGTCAAACATAGCAGCTTCCTTTCTCTGTGTGTCTTGACCCAGTCCAATCAAAAACCCTAAAGTGATCTTATCAAGTAATCAAAGGCCCCTCAGCCGAATTTAATCTAATCAAAGGGCCCATACCCACAGGAATGGATTAGTTAAAAAACTTGATCTTTCTCTTTGGAATTCATAAAAAGAACTTCAAACTGTCAAACCCACTAATGGGCTATAACCCATGGTTAGATAGAAGAGGATTAGAAGATATCGAGGTGAGATTAAGTCATTTTCAACAATTATGCTCTTTTAGAGTTAAGATGAAACTCCAGAAACGTTCATTTGAAACAGGTCCAGTCCCAGATATTCTGGGGAAATGTTTTATGCTATGTAGTTCCAGATAGCTGGAGCCTAGGGTTTGAGAGTACAGGGTGAGGGGAGGTAGGAAGTGGTAAGAAATGAGACTGGAGACATAAATGAGAAGTCAGGTGATGTGATAAGGAATTTGGGTTTTTTCCTTTCTCATCAAAGGATTTTGAGCAGAGGAGTGACACTGTTAGTCTCAGCTTTACAACAGTTACTGGCTGCAGTTTGGAGAATGGATTGGAAGGGGCAAGCACAAAGGTCATTGTAATCTAGAGAAGGAGTGAAATAAAGTAGTGGCAATGAAAATGGAGAGAAGTGAACAGATTTCCGATATATCAAAATCACTGGAGCTGTTTGGAGAATCTGTACACTTTAGTTTATAGGATTTTTTAGATCTTAACTTGTAACACAACTCACTATCAACTTTGCCAACAGCATTCCTTGCCTTGTAGTCATCAAAGATCATAATTTTTCATAGCTTAAGTTTTCAGGCTTGATTTCTAGAACTCAATGAGCTCCAACTAAAGCACCATATTAAGATAGTCCAGTCTGTGTTGTCTTTAGGATATACACTCTACAGACTCTTTGGGATTCTGCTTTGTTTCCTTGCCTTCCTTTTTTTCTCTTTTTCTTAATTTTACCTCTTTTTACTGGGGAGTAAGAAAATTCAGATCCAAGATTTCAAATGTTGATTGTCATGAAGTATGTGCATATCACTAAGTTGAGGTAAAATAGTAGCTTTTACCCTAAGGAGGGTTTTATTTGTGTAATGTTTTTAAAATGGAATAAAATGGGGGGAGGTTCTGAGTCTTTAAAAATTGATTTTTAGGATTACAGGGATGGTTAAATTCTCTTTAATTTTATTTCTGTCATGTGGTTACTGTAATGTGTTTTTCTGCCTGCTATTTGCCATTGCAAAAACATCATTCCATGTTTAAAATGAATGCCTAATGAATCTGTGCCTCGTATGCATATATTACAAATTACTTGGAGTTTGTAATCCATGCTGAGTCTCTCCCCCCTATTGTTCTGAATGATTGAAAGTTGTCTGCATATTGGAAAAAGACATGTATTTAAATGTGTGTAATTCTTAATTACTTGTAGTTGAGAGAGTCCTCAAGAGCTAATGGAAATCGAGTATTTCTTTTCTTGGCACTAATCAAGCAAATGTTACCTTGTCACTTGGTAGGATATGTTACTCCTCAGTAAAATACAAACCTGTGTTTATTCTCAGGCATTTTTGGAATGACAGCTGTCATTTTGCTTCTATATATGTGTTCTTGGCTATATTCATAAATTACCTAATTTGAGCTACCAAATAATACTTCATTCAATATAAATTGATAGCATGAACATTGTTTACTTAGATATGTTTTCTAGTTGAGTTTCTCAGCCTGTGTAAGACTACTTTGTTGTAATAGACTGAATTTTTGAAAATCCTAGTACTGTTTCTCTACTGATTTAAGATTATTTCATTTATTTAAATAAGCCAATTATGTTTGTAATTAATATTAATAAAACCAGAATAAAGTTCATATCTATCAAAAACTGCTTTTATTATTTTTTAAAACATCTCCAAATACTTTTCTCTAAATGGGAAGAGCTGGTTTATGATTTAGAAAGAAGAGTGTGATAGATCAAAAAAAGTACCTTGACCTTGTATTTGATCTCTCAACCACCTATATATAGTTTTTTTCCCTTGTTCTTTTTGCTGATTTTTCTTTTTTTATTTAATTTTTTTATTTTTAAAGAAGCTTTAGATTATATATATAGTTATAAGGAATTTATTCTTCAATAAATTCATTCATTCATTCATTCCATGAGAATTTATTGAGCATCTTCTGTGTGCTGGGCATTGATTTCCGTTCTGGAATACATCAGTGAACAAAACTGACAAAAATCCTTGCCTTCAAAGAGCTAATATTCTGGTAGAAAAATATAATATTAACATTATCTAATTCAAAACAGAATGAACACAATTAGGAAAAGAAGAAAACACCTCAGATAAGATATTCATTGATATCAGCCTAATTGACCTTAGTGAGTTGAACTCTTTACCTGTCATTATCCATAAGAAGTAACAATCCATCTTCCACTGACCATGAAGCTATTTGCCTTTGCTTTATTAAGATTGATTTACTTGATTTAAAATTGTTCCTTTTTTATTATATATATCCCGTTGTCACTGAGGCTTGTACCACCTAGCAGCAAAGTACTCAGTACATTGTTAGCATTCATATTCATTCAGTTACAATTACTAAACTTAGCTCTGTGCTGGATCCCAAAGGCATGGTCCAGCAAAGCCAGGTGGCCTTCCCTTCCCTCAGGAAGCTTTCCATCTTGGGCAAATCAGGAAACATTGTTAATAGTTGGTTTTTTTGTTTGTTTGTTTGTTTTTGTTTTTTACGTACCAGGGATTGAACCCAGGACCTTGTTCATCGTAAGCAGGTGCTCAACCACTTGAGCTACATCCACTCTCCAATAGTTGGATTTTGAGAGATCAGAGTTGTGCCAATTTAGAACAGTATAAAATAATAATTATTTTTTCCTTATGTAAGTAATGTAAGCACATTATAAAATTAAGAGGAAAAATAAAGGGAAACAATTTAACTTCTTCACCATAGAATAACCACATATCCATGAGATATTTTGTCATTTTTTGAGAATTGGTGGGAAATCTGATTTTAATTCTGGTAAGTCTCACAAGAGCACCAAAAAGGAAGGAGAGGTCTACATGCTTTTCATTTTACCAAACTCCAAGAAAATACATCAATCATTCATACTCTTTGTTTCTATTCATGCTGAGTTTTGCCTGCCTTCTGCTTCTTGTAACCAGATTGTCCAGTGAATGAGGCCTGATCCTCACTCTTGATGGGTAGGTAGGTTTCCCTCCTACCCATCCCCACCCTTGGGCTATATGTTAGTGTATTAGTCACCACATAAACCTTTGAAAATGGTTAAATGATTGGCTTTTTAATCTATAAAAGAGAAACTATGGGCAAAAAATTGAGGTAGCTATGATGATATAGCCAGGTGTTTCTGAAACCTGAATAATGTGTGGTCAAAACATGTTTATATAATGATGTTACTTAAAATACATGGATCTAAAACTAGGTATAAACTCCATTTACTTATAGGTCTCATACTATCACACAAAAACACCTTTATTAAACACTGTCAGTACTAATAAAGCTAAAAGTCACCTTACCATTCCTTTAATGTTTTGGATGATGCTGTTTTGCTGAAATTTACTTGCTTTTCCCAATGTGACTATGATGCTGACTGCTACATGGCAGGTTCTTTTGAGTTTCTTATTCCTCTATGTTATTCTTACCATGTGCCTTGTGATAATACTGTGCTGGTACTACTTTTCTCTACTTGAACTTAACTTTTATTCATAGGGCACATTGATTTCCTTGTGTTATGACTGTATCATTTATGTCATAATAATGGTGGCTAACATTTACTAATGCAGGCTATTAGGCAGACACTGTTTTAAGTGCTCTACTTGTATTTTCTCACTTAAATCGCAAAACAAATCTATGATGGAGGTACTTTTAGCCCCACTTTACAGATGGAGAAATAGAGGCACCAAGAGATTCATTTGCCTCCCGTCACAAAGCTAGACTAAGCAGTCTGACTCCAGAACCCATGCTCTTTTAAGCTCTTGGTTATATTGCCTTCTTATGAATCATCAGCCCACCTTTATTAAATTTTGACAATAATATTGTTGGCACCAGTGTGATCAGAAAGTCATAAATGCAAGGCCAAAATCACATAGCAACACCCAGAAGGACATCAATATGCTCATACGTGCATATCACTGAGATTAAAACACAAAATTTAAAAAAATTCTTGTGTATAATTCATGGTGCCCTGAGATTGTGAACACAAGGAGAAACATTGATTTGGAAATCTTAAGGGAGACTTAAAACAGGTATTGAAATAGAAGTAAAACCTTTATTGTAGAAGATTCATTAGGTCATTCATTCAGTCTTTATATAAATGATGGTGTTTGTTGGACTACCAACTCCTTTACAGCAGGGGAAGCATTTACAGTGTAGAATTACTTTTTGACAGTAAAAGCAGTTAAGGATGTGGCTGACCAAGTAGTCTATGAAATGCCCAGTATCCTCTGCCTGGCATTGTTTACCTATGACCAAAGAATGGTTTGGGTATTCATTGCCTTAAAGGTGATGGGGATAAGAGGGACTATTTTATAAAGTAGAATATGCAATTAAAGGTATATGCATATTGAGAATGCTAAAAATAGAACAGAAAATGAGAAATCAGAGGGAATACACGGAAGACAGCAAGTAACTTACGTAAATATGGTTGCTCCAGCTAAATATTAAAATGAGCTATGAGTTCTGGCAACTTTGACAAAAAGGTAAATACAGAGTTAAATGGGGATGCACCATATATCTCTCAGTGTATATGTGAAGCGCTGCCAAGATCGCACCTCCAGGCATCAGGCACTGGTCCCCTCACAGCTGCTGGGAACCTTGAACGCTGATGGCTTATGGTTGAATTCCTCCTGGAATTTCCCTTTCCAAGGGAGCTGCCTCACCCAAAGTTAGCCTCCTCGCCTCAATTCAGGACAACTCTGAAAGTTGCATGCTTCACCTTAGGATCAGCTTAGGCCTCTGTTGCAATTATGTTTTGGGCCAACTTCTTTCTTGGCCCAGTTTTGCTTCTCTGTCTCTCACAGGCATTCCCAAGAGTGCTCCCCAGTAAGCTTCCTGTAAACGGTCTCCTCAGAGTCTGTTTCCTGGGACACTCTTTTAGCACTATTATAAGAACTGGGGATAATAATTGTAAACTGCTTAGCACAAATCTCAGCACACAGTAGACACCCAGGAAAGGGCAGTTATGGTTTAACTTTCATTACATGGGACATTGAGCCACATAATTAACAACATTTGATTTTTGAAGAAGATGCAGAGATGTTTTTTACACAGCCGTTTCTCTTTGTAATCCCCATAAAGCTAAGAATGAAATACAAAAATTCTACCAAATGAACTATCAAAATGAATTTCTCTTTAAAAAAACTTCCGAAATAAGTTCAGGTTGCCCAAAGACAGATGCTTAAAATAAGCTTTAAAAATGCTTATTATTTTAAGGTTTTCATGAAAAGGGTAATGTCAGAATATGAGGGTATGTTCTTTTCATGCATTTATGACCTGTAGTTTGCACAACCTAAATGTAAAAACACTTTTCTTGGAGTAATTAAATCTTTGTTTTTCACAATTGACTGATTCTTGACTTAATGTTTGTACCCAGATGCCTTCACAGGGGGTTTTTAATAAACTTAGTTTTCAGACGATTTTATCTAGATGTCAGGATTATTCTTTTTTTTCACAATCAAATACATAAAATTTACTCATGAAAAAAATCTTTATTGTAGTTTTTAGACACAGTTTATGTAACTGTTAGTTTATAATGGACAGTGTTTATGTGAAAGGCCTTTAAAGATGGATGGTTCTCTCCTACAGTGCTAAAAATATTTGAGATAATTCTCTTGAATGTGATTTTTAGAGAGCACATACTAATTGTCATTTTTAATGTCATCTGAATACCACTCTGAGGTGGTGCCCAAGGATATGAGGAACCGAGAAAAAGATTCAGCAGAGACACTGACATAGCAGCTTCAGAGGTCGTGTAGGAGGTAGGATGAAAACCACCTCTAATCTGTCAGTTCTTTACTAACAATTGGTTTTTTTTCCTTCCAGATGGGGAGGAAGTTCTAGACAAATAGTGTTATCTGCCTATCTTTGATGACTTGCAGCTTCTGTCTGAAATAGTTGTGGTTCATTGTACCCTGATTTTTTTACCTGTCTTGTCTAAAGAAAAGACATCAGGGATCCATGGCTAGAGGGATTCTTTTATCCCACAGAAGCCTTTAAACATGAACAAGGCCATGGCTTTTATAGAGTGTTGCTGCTAATATGAGATAATTGCATGTGTCTGTATGAAGTTCATACAGCGTAAGGTTAAACTTTCTGATCACATGAATTTTGTTCATTGAGTAATGAAAGATGTTGATTTTTGACAATTAGTATTGTCCTTGTGTGTGTGTGTGTTTTTCCTTTATAATCTGAATGGGCAAGACCCTCAGCTTCAGTTGCTAGCATGAAGGAACTTAGAAACCTTAGGAGTTGATACTCATTGTGGATTAAAACTTCCTGAAGTATATATTCAATGCAAGAATCACCCCTCATGAAGACAGTACTGACTGCTTATAAACAAAGTGAGTGAGTCAGTGGTAGCCAGATTGAGAATGGAGTGCAAGCTGATAGGATTCAACCCTGGACAGGTTCCCATAAAGACTGAGGCTCCAGAGACGTTAAGATCTCTTTGTTTGGGGTAGACTTTCTTCTCTTTGGCCATATTAAAGTCCAGGAAACAGTGGAGTCTTTTTTCCTTCTTATATTTTCCAGAGCTACCTTATATTTTTAAGTATCCATTTTATTTATTTCATTTGTAAGGCACAAGAAATAAAATTGTACAGGGCTGCAGAGTACTCTTTGGCAGGTGGTGCCTCTCCCCCATCCCCCTTCCCCCATCCCTGCCCCAAAATATAGTAAGAACAATAGATAGTTTTAAAAGAACCTTACTCACTGCACTAAGTCCTCCTCTGTTTCAAAGAAATTAATTTATTTTGTGAATTACCTATATGTTTTATGTATTTCTGTTCCTGCTTTTCTCAAAAGGTTTTAGGAACCCTGTATATGTTGGATTTATTGCTTATAGTTTATAAATATAACCCACCATGGTGGGTAACCAATGAGTTTCATGATTTTCTTCACTAAGAAAAATTTGCTCCTCTTTGCTAGTCACTTAGTACTTTCAAATTACCTTCATTTATTTAGTAAATATATATTGGGCAGCCTTTATGCAGTAGGCTCTGTTCTTAGCTTAGAGATGAACAAGGCAGAAAACATCCAATATCCCTCTCTCATGGAATTGACAATCTAGTGGATTAGCTCTTAGGAAACATTATAACTTTATGTGTGGCATTTGGTACTTTTCATATGCCAAATCCCTTTTGAGGGAATACTTATTTATCTTTGGATCGTGTTTCTTCATTTATTAAGTGAGGAAGTTGGGCTAGGTGATTTCCAAGGTTCTTTTCTGTTCAAAACTTCCATAACATTTTAGTAATCAGAGCCCAGACTTGCAAGTAGAGCTTGGGCCTCCCCACTCACCTCCCTTTTAGCATTTTTAAAAAAGTTTTATAGAAGAGAAATTTGTCAAGGATAGTGACATAGACTGGTGATGAATAGTACATATGCGATGGGGAAGTCAAGCTGAGGACAAAGTTTGAGGACCTTTCTTCTTAGTAATTAAGAAGATATTGGTGATTATACTATGGACAATTTCAGTGGAATAATAGCTCAGACTTTGATCCCATGGGGTTAAGTATTGAATTAGTGTGAGTTACAAGCATCGCCTACTCTTTTGGGACCCTTCAGTCATTAGGATTAATACTCATATTTACAGTATTAAAATTGGAAGGTGTCATAGCTTAGCCACTATGACCACTGAGGAGGGTAGTCAAGACTTCCTTGCCTATACTTGCTTCTGGATGTATGAACTTCCCTGTGCTAAGTTGTTACCTTAGATAATTTATCTAGCATCTATATTGGTAACTCAGTCAGATAATGAATGATCAGGTACTATGTCATACAACTGGACAAAATAATCTGCATAACTAATGAATCTTTCAATTTGCTTGCTGTTTCAGAAAAAAAAATCTTGCCCAGGAAGTAGAAAAAAGTCGGGTATTTTGTGAAGGGTAAATTGATATCCTTACCAAAAGAAATTGTTTCCTTTAAGAAGCCGGAGTTTGGCTCTGTACCTTTTAAAGGAAATATTAATACTGCTTTATCCAAATGAGCAGGATACTGAACAAATTAGATACATTGTACTTAAACTGGTTATCCCAATCTTTAGACTCTTGTAAAGCTCAAGACAGGAATTGAGTCTATCTTCTTTTAGGGCTTCTGACTAATATGTTAGACTGCTTACTGACATGTTATGAAATTGAAAGCTTATTCATAATATAGAGCAGTTTTTGTTTTTAACCAGAGGTTCTTATATGAGCTGAGCAAATCCATGTACCCCTTGAAATTATATTGCAAAGTTTGTGTATGTGTGTATTTTTCTGAGGACCCCTCCATAGTTTCCATCAAACTGTCAAAGAGATCTGTGACCCCAAAAGGCTAATAACTTCTGTTCTGCAGAGGAAAATGAAAAGCAAAAGATTTAAGAAAAAAAATCATATACTTGCCAGTACTAGGAACTGGGGGAATGTGAAACAAGTTTGCTGGGTTTTGTTTGATTTAAAGGATTTAGGCGATTGGCAAGTCAGTTTACCAGATACTAAATTAAAGAAAACATAAGAAAATAGGTAGTAAAAGTTCTGCTGGCCCTATGTGGATTTTGCTGTTAAGTGACTTCCTATTCATTAGTTCAGCTCTATGTCAAAAGATACGTATAGTAATTTATACTATATTTTTTATCATCCCTCCTGCTGTGCAGAAATGTGTTTGTTTACGTCTGGTATTCTCTCCTACTTTGGTGCTCACAATAAGAAAATAAAGCTAATTAAAGAAGTTTTGATTCTTTCTTAAAGATATTAAAATAAATCAGATGGTATTTTTGTTTTGTTGCCTCAATCAACTAAGAGCAACTAGTTATAACAGTTACAGTCAGTTTAAAAGAAATAATTTAACAAGTAATAAAGCAGTAAAATTAGTTTGAAGGAAGAAGAAAGGTCTCTTTTGCAGGGAATTTTGTTGCTTCAACCCATACACCTGCTTTAGCCTGAGGTATTGTTTTTAATACTTTTATAAGAAAATCAATTACTAGAGATTTGCTCTGAATGTAATTTCCCTTATTTCTTGTGGCTTATAATATATGGTTTTTTAAGGCTTTATTTGCAATAAGTGCATTCTTTATTTAATGAAAGGAATTGCAGATTGATCATGTTTAGTTGGCAGAGGGTTAAGCTAAACTATGTAACCCATTTCTAGTATGGCCAGTTTGACAACTGCATTTGAAAATCTGTTTCACTGCTTGTTTTTTTCTTATAACATTGTTTCCTGCTATTATAACTAAGCTGTCCTCCCTGCAGTTTGACTTTATTTTTCATCTGACATCTTAGACTGATCATACCAATGTTTTCTAAACAACACATTTATGTAGCTGTTATGCCTTATTTCTATTCCTCTTTATTATGTACTCTGTTCCACATACAGTTAGAACAGTGGTTTTGTCATGTTGATTATTTTACGATTGTATGAAATGGGGCAAATTTTGAGAAAATTATTATGCCAGTAGCAGAATTAGTGGCATATGTGCCCTTAAGATTTATATAGTTTGCTTTCTACTTTGCCATACCAGAGAAGAATTCAGTTCTTCTCACTTCCTGAAAATCAAAGGAGGGATTGGAGGATTCTGAGGCAAAAGAAATCTTGTTTTCACCCCAAAGCCGCTTATATATGATGTCAGGAAGGGCTTTGATGAAACCACTGGCCCTACTTATAGATCTTATTTTCCAAGCCTTTCATTATTTTATTTGCCCTTTTCTGAACTCTACAATTTCCCTCTCTTGTAGCTGGTTCGATGCCCAGAACTGAATGCTGTGCTCCAGCTGTGGCCTCACCGGTGCTGAATAGAGAGGAAGAGCCACCTTCATAGCTTACATGTGATTCCTCTGCTTATACAACCCAATACTGGATTTACTTACTTTGGCAAGATAGCTGCATTGTGCACTGTATTTAATGTTACGTGTACTGTAACCCTGGGTCTTTCTCTGCATTGCTGCCGTTAAACCCCAAATCCTGCCAATCTAAAATTCCTGCCTTTGTTTACCTGCCCCCCCCCCATAGACTCCCCTTACATTTATCCACAGTGAATGTCATCTTCTTATTCTCTCCTTTCACTCAAATCTAAAACTTTGGCAAAACTTTTACTCTGTCCTATAAGTTGTGAGTTGTCAGCCATCTTATTTTTTCTCCCTGCTTTGGTAATGGGACATCTTTGAAGTCTTTTCTCTGGTTCTTTTCCTTTTGTGGTCGTTAAATACTTGGCATGGTGGATTTAGTAAGCATTCACCTGGCCTTTCTTCCAAACAAAATAGCCACGGACTCCTCTGATTTGACCACCTAATCAAGTAGTAACCTATACTTTAGTTCTCTTCAGATTTTCTTGATTCCTTCTGATCTCTGTCCCTATGACCTCATTCACGATATAGTATTATCTCACAGCTCTTCCCATAGGGAGGAGACAATAAGAGGATATCAATTTACCATACAGGTTTCTGACAATAAGGGAAGTATTATTCCTAATTGCGAATAGAGTAGTCTTTAATAATTTTAAGATATTCTTCCCCTCTGAGCTTTTAATTTAAAATATATATACTTATATATTTTAGAGCTTAAGTTACTATAAATTTCTAAGATGAATGAAGTAAAGGCAGAAGAAAGGGCAACAAGGTATTTGTGTTGAATTGGACATGTTTCTCTAAGAACGCCAAATTGAGCTTCATGCTGAGTTTGTATAGCTGTCTGCAAATGGGAGATGAGACTTCATTTTTCCTAGATTCTGGAGCATTATTTTCATTTCAGATTTAGAGTAGGTTTTTAAGTTGTTTTATTTAGGACTGTTGACCCACAGTCTTAATTTATATGCTTTGGTTAATTGTTTCGAGTGTGGAAAATATAACTTTTTATGGTTTATTAAGGATGATAAGAATTGGAAGATTTCCATATATCCTTTTTATCCATTCTGAAAGTCCCTCAAGTTGAATTAAATCCTGCTGTTTCTTACAGTAATAGCCAAGCTGATGTTTGAATTCTTGTTCCCCCCCACCCCCACCCTCAGTTGATGTATCCCATTTAAACAGTTCCTGCTTGGATCTGAATCCAGTAGGTACCTCTTAGGTGTAGTTATATCTTGAGTTAAAATCAATTTGGAAATCTCGTAATATAATTTCAATACATCAAATTCCTATCAGGAGGATTTAAAAGTTAAACATCTTTCATTCAGACACCTAATAGATCTTTCACTTATCAGCATATTATGCTGTGAAGGTGTATCACAAAAGTAGACCATAGAGTAAGAGGTGGCAAGATCTAGGAGCCTTTTTGATGAATATAAAGTATATCAACTGACCATTCTTCCACATATCACTTACCATTAGATATTGCTAGTTTCCTCGTTCACATTTGCATAAAGCAAGTAAAATTTTAAGCTCAATTTGGTGGTTTCAAAGAAAGCAAGAGTCTTTTCTGTGGTTTTCTACCATGTACATTATCAAAGATCAGTGGCTTTGCTTATGCCTATGTCACTTCCTGATAAGTGTGGTGCTTTCTAAAGCACCTTTCTTCAAAGGAACATTAGTTTTATCCTTGACTTCTGCAGTTACCTTCAGGGACAGAGCTGAGCCCGCTGGGCTCTTGTGTGCTGAATGCTTTTCTCTAGGCAGCCAGTAAGTAGGGAGCAGTGGCATGGTTTTCATCTCCATTTACGGTGCTTGGAGGAGTTGAAAAAGTGGTTGGGGTGTTCTTGGAGGCAGAAACTAGACATTGTGAGATAAAAATAAATTGGCAGGGGATGTTTGCAATTCAAATTCCAATCCCTGCAAGGAGAGCAGAGGGCACTGGGAAAGGGGCATATGTGGAAAGTCAAATGAGATCTGCTGCAGGCATTTGTCTCCTTCCATTGGAAGGTTTGCCTGTGACACACTTTTCCCAAGCTCATATTTCTGATTTGTTCTGGAAAGTTTTGTGTTATGTAGTTGTGATTATCCCTTACCAAGAGAAAGAAGGAACACTGTAAAAGTATATTCTCAGAAACCTCAGTTCTTTAAAGCATTGGTTGGAGGCACCAGAAGAGATCTTAAGAAAGGGGGAAGGGAGCCGGTTCTTAGGCAGGGGGCAGGCCGGTCAGCTTTAGGGTGGGGTGACTGTTCATTGCTCTGCCTGTGTCTGAGGAAGCTCATCCTTTGTACCATGCTTTTATTTCTTTTGTCCATCTGGATTTCTGGCCTCAAGGGAGAGATTTGCAAAGCATTTGACAGAGTGTCTTGTAGTTTGTCAACTGTGATTTGAAGATACTGACCGTTCATGGAGGCTCTGTGAAGATTATCAAGCATTGTTTTGGTTTGCCAAGAATAGATGATTTATTGGCTTATGGAAGGTAACCTCACATTCGGGAGAAATTATTAACATAGTCTGACCAATGATGATAAATTAAGTCTGCAGTGACTTGGTTTTGCAAAGTTGAGTAAGAAAGTATTTGGGAGCCACCAGGGACAAGGGATCTTGTATCTCAAGAAAACTTTCAGAGTGAAATCCAGTAAAGTAGTAGGGAGATTGGCAGGAGCAAAGGAAGGCAGAAATGGGATAGAATCTATGAATGTAACTAACCTAAATTTGGAAGCTAGGATCAAGTCCTTGATTTATCTTTAGGAATATATCAGATAGCATGAGATGTACCATTAAATTCAGGAGCCTGGGCTAATGAATTAGAAACAAGGACCATGAAGAAAATTGAAGGGTTGTACAAGATAATAAAATTATCCAGGATTTTGTCTGTGGATTTGCATAGTGATATTTGCTCTGTGCCATATGGCAGTAAAATAAGTGGAACAACACTCTCCCCTTCTCCCCTCAAAAAAGAAGTGATGGACCTTATTTGTTGGTTCATTTAGATGGCAGTTTGAGTTAGTAGAATAAATGAGTATTATTGACTAGCTTTTAGACAGATATTAGTGTACTGTTTCTTGATAGTTGAAGTTTGAGATTGGAAATTTAGTAGCATTACTGATTTGACCTCTATTTCAAATTTTAGCAGCTTCCCCAGAGTAAGAGTTACATATTACTATGAGGGTAATGTGTCTTATAGCTAATCAGTTTAGGCAATTGTTTTTACCCTGAATTCCTTCTTAATCAAGAATAAGGAAAGTTATAATCTTTGCTCTGGAGAATTCTTCTTTCTGTCCTCCCTTCCCTCACTTTTTCCAAATTCTGAGCACAATAGCAGCTCTCTCTCTTCTGTGGCAGGTGTGCATCCTATTGGCTGGCTGGTATTTCTTGTTTTTTTTCCCCGCCCTTATTCTTTTTAAATGGGGGTGGGGGTATAAAAATTTGTGTATCGGGTACATGCAATAATGTTGTAATGTTTTTTTTTGTTGTTTAATGGATAATTAATTGCAAAATAATTGTTTGAATTATAACATGTTTGAATAAATGCTAAAATTAGTATTTTTTTTCTAATATAATAATGAATTTGAAATCTAGCATTCCTGTAACAATGTCTCTATGTTTGTCTGTCTGTGTCTGTCTAATAGTAATTAATATCTGTGGTCCATACCTGGAAGAGGAAGTACAGCTTTAAAGGAATAACAAAAGACTTTGTGTCTTAGACCCTTCGCAGGTGTTACAGTCGGGTGAAAGAACATGGTGTTGGGAAAAGAAAGAGCAGTTACACATTTGAACAGTTGGAACAGGTGTTTGGTCAGGGAGGATGGGATGCTCAGCCCTGCCAGCCTGTACTTATTAACAGTAGTGGCTTGTACCAGGAGCTGGAGTCAGATGGCAGCACTATGGAGGAGTATTCACAGGAGGACTGGGGAAACCACAGTCAGGATCTCCATGGCTATCCAACAGATCAGGAATTGGGTAAGAAAGCCATTGTGTGTAATACTTACCTGTATATATATGTATGAATATATATACCTTTATGTGTGCACCTGCACTGATACCTGTAGTAACTTCTGGTAGCGTTCCTACTGTTGGCACAAGGCACTCAGTCTCTTTGGGCAACATGGGCATCCTTGGTGTAGCCTTCAACTGCCAGCTCACGGTTGGTGTTTGTCATCTGGCAATTTACGTACCAGCAAAATTCCTAAAGACACCTAAGAATTCCTACATCTGAGCTGCACAAGAAAGCTCAGTGACTGAATCCTATGCAATTCCAAATATTCTGCCCCTTCCGATTCTAAGATGACTGCCAAGATTGGCCCAACTGCCAAAGATGGATTTTTTTCTCCCTTCATCCCAAATATTTTTTCTTTTCTGTTTATGATTTCGGAAAAGCCCCCTACCAGACTTCAGTCTGAACAAAAAATGAGGGGAAGCCTTACTTTATCTTGAAAAGAGCTGGAATTTGAACTTTATCAGTGCTCATACTCCCTCAGACTTCTTAAGTGATCCTATCCCGGCAGAGGCTGGAGTGATTCCTGCAGTCATCGGCCGTAACAATGGAAAATAAAAGTCCTAGCCATCAAATCTTAAGCTTGTGTGGCCTAAATGAGAGGGTATGTGTAGTTTTTTGTTTTTGTTTTTAATTTATTTTGGCATCAGTTGCTCCCATTTTGATTTTCATAATTTGGACCTACTAATCAAGTTCCTGCTGTAGCCATTGTACATTAACAGCAAGCTCTAGGATGAGTGCTCATTCATAAGTACATGTTCTTTTTCCTCAATGAGGTACTTAGGAAGTGTAAGTAGGATTGGCAATACAAATGTGTTTCCCAAGCTTAAGATAAAAGTCCACTGTCACTGTTTTATGGACTTCCTGATGCTAGAGAGATGCTAATTCAAAAGAAAAAGGATTAAATGCTAACATATTTCTTAAGAATAATGTTTTTTTAAAATCTCTCAAATATTAAAAGAGACTATAAAACTGTAAGACTAATGAGATACAAGAAAGGGACTTAAAGATTAGAAGAATAAAAATGGTATGTGCCAATTGATTGGTACCCACCTCTTAATTTCAAAACAGTAATAAATTCTAAATTATTTTGGCATCTCATAACTGGTTTTGCCCTAGTAAGTTAAGTCACCCAAACCTTTGGAAAAAATAACATGATATATAGCTATACAGTATGTTGATCCCAACATTGGGGGAATAATTGCTCTGGAAAACCTACATAGCAAATCTAAATTGAACAGAATTATTTTCATTCTTGTTCTTTTAAAATCATGTTTGCAGTGAAATTAAACTTTAAGCTCCCAGCTAGAAATCCACTGGTGACCTTGAAGAATTTTACACACGTAGAGCTGGTTTCTGATCTTGCATATAAATGAATGCATCTCATTATATAAGTTATATTTCTAAATCTGGCATTGTAGAGTGTTTGACATTAGAATTAAAGCCCCGCATTAGAAAGTATGGAATGAGCAGTAAATATAGCTACTTATCTACATAAATGTATGTCACCGCTTAGGAAAATATAATTTGTTTCAAAAACTTTGCTTTTCAGATGAAATACCTGTCACAAAGAGAACATTAAAAATAAAACAGGAGTCTTCTGAAGAAGCACAGTAAGTAGATGTTTTGCCTTTCCACAAAGTGTCTTGGCCTAAGTTTAAGGACTGTTGGGAGGATTCAGCAAGTCATTGCTGACATTTAGCCATGCTATGAAAGCTCTAGGCACACCACTGAGGAAGCACGTCTGTTCATTCTTTCTCATCTTCTTAGCTTAAGTATTCCAGTGGTTAATGTAAGATGTTGAGGATTTTGTATACAACAAGAATAAATAAATATTACATGAAAATAAATATGTTTATGCCATTTGCTTGTATGTATAAGAGGATACCTGGATGTTTAAATGAAGTTTAAAGATGAGTCACGGGGCCCTGAGTTTATCTGTGTTTAGGTGAAATGTAAGGAGAGCCAAAGGGACACTTTAATTCCTTGTAGTATTACATTTCAGGAATCAAAAAGACAGGTCCTTGGTGACCTATTTATACAAGGACAGGGTCCTCCCATTGGCTCGCATCGCCTCACCTTCCCCGGAAGGGTTGAACATTATTTGTTCTTTTGTAAGGATATCACAGTTTTCTGAGTTACCAGTGATGTTATATTTGTGGCCTTTTAAAAATTAGCTTTAGGTATATCCCTGAGTAAATCTAAATATTGAAGAGACTATATTAAAAGATAAATTTGGGGGGAAAGTGAGGAACACCATTTTTTTTTCACCTGGTAATCTTGGAGCCTTCATTGCACCCACTTGTCCTTGTACGCTTCATTCTACACATGTGATCCTGCTGTTTGAGAGATGGTGGAGGAAAATAAAGGGGAAGAGGCAAGGTAGAAAAGACTGATAGCAAGCAATGCAAAGAAGAAACTTTAGTCTTTTCATTCAGCAAACTGTCAAGACCACCACTATCACCCCCATTCCCCTTTTCAAATGCTCCTTACTTTTTCAGAGTACCTCTTTGGAACCAGAGAATTCCCAATGCCAGCTAGTTCCATGTCTGGGGAGGCTATGAGAGTTCAGGGATCAGGAGTCATTCCCCCAAATTGTAACCATTATCCCGTGCATCAAAAAAAAGTTTATTAGGGGCCGGCTGTAGCTCAATTGGTAGGGTGCTGATTTACCACATGGGAGGCCTCGGGCTCGGTTCCCAGGGCCTCCTTGAGCGGGCAGACCGCCTTGAGAAGGCAAGCTGCTGTGGGCAGGGCAAAGCCACCACGGTCAGGGCAAGCCCCCAGGAGCAGGGCAAGCCGCCTGTGAGCAGGGCAAGCCTCCCGCGAGCAGGCAAGGCCGCCGTGCGGTGAGCTGACTCGGCGGGTCGCTGCAACAGGGGGGAGACAAGCAGACACAGAACGCAAAAATGAACACAGCAAGAACAAGCAGAAAGGGGGGGTTATATAATAATAATTTTTAAAAGTTTATTACTCAAATCAGGAAATTTGAGACCATCCCTTGTTGGGATGTATGTCTCTTTTAAGATCGTGACATCAAAATCTCCCAAAAGAGGGGAAACTTTATGATTACTACTTCAAAAAGAAAAAAGAGTTACCACAAGTCCATACCTTCAGATCGCTGTTCCCTAAATATGCCACTAGCTCTTTCATTATAGCTTCCCACCTCTCCCTTTTAGCTACTCAGGACCTACAGGGTAGGCTCTGCAGTTGAAGTAACTGGGCATGAGCTCAGACTTCACAGGATTGTTGCCAGTCTCCTCTAATACCTCAGCTTTTCCCATGGCTAAGATTCCAGAAACCAGGCACTCTGGTCTCAGGAACTGTTTGAATAACTGGGTCTGGTTCTTGAACTCCATGGCTTCAGAAAGTCGATATGAGGCTTGAGTCCAGGGAGCTTCAGGCTGAGATCAGATCAACAGGGCAGGAAAGGGACATGCTCTGTGGAAACTTCCAACCTGTGCTGCCTCCTCTCCAGGTTCCAGCTCACTTGGGTAGAGATTCTGAACAGGTCTTCAGAGCTGTTTATTCTCCAGTGCTATGGTTTCTTCAGAACTGTTCCTTGCAGGGTCTGACTATAGCATTAATAATGATTTAGGACTGTGGCAGTGCTGAATAAAATCACCTCATTTGGGCAATTGGATTTCTACCCCTGTAGGTGTAGGTGGGATTAGCCAAAACTATTAGCTGACATAACCAGTAGTTAAGTACACCATCCTTCATCCATGAAAAAGAGTCACCCAACCTGCTCATTTATTCAATAAATATTTCTCAAGTGCCTACTATATGTCAGGCATAGGGCTACATCAGTGAGCAAACAGACAAAAATCTATGTCTTCCACCCCAACTCCTTAGCCTAGTCCTTGAGATCAATAAAACACATTTCAAAGATGGGCAAGGAAGGATGATGGTGACAAAAGATAGCTTTTCTTTGACGCATGCAAAAATATGGGCCTATGTCTTAGCCTCACAAGCACCACAATGCAAGTACTACAGAAGTGGTCATCACCAAGTGCCTTTGTATCCTCTGAGTAGGCAGGTTCCCCAGTGATGCAGGGATCTCCTCTAGACTTGTGATACTTGAGAAGCTTTTAAGACCAACTCAAGGGTGGAGGGCAAGGCAGGGCAGCCTTTGGCTCCAGGAAGCAGCTGATAACAAAATACTAGCACTTTGTCATCCTACAAAGAAAATGTCAAGGAGAGCAAAAGGACAGATTAAGAATGCCTATATGGAAAACTCCCCAGAATGTTCCAGAAGTTCTTCCTTTAAACAGTATGAGAATTTAATAGGAAAGTCTCAGGGATCTGTCATCTCCCAAGGCCTCCTTCCAAGAAGCTGTTAGCAAACCAGCATGTTCACCCTCTTTTCTTGCCTTTGGTTGATTGTATGAGTGTGGTAGCTGAGTATTTTTCTGTTAGACCTATAATTTTTTTTTTTTAAAGATTTATTTATTTTATTACATATCTCCCCTTCCCCCCGCTGCGGCGACGCGCCGAGAGTGGTCACTGCGCAGGCGTGGCTTTCCCCGCTTGTGGGCGGTCTCTGCGTCCGTTCACGGCCGGCGCTTGCTTCAGTTCTCGGGTGGCTGGCTGCGCTCCATCCGCGGGCGACCTGCCCTGCCCGTGGCAGCTCTTGCCCTGTCCGTGGCAGCTTCTTGCCCTGCCCACAGCGGCTCCAGCCCGCCCATGGCGGCTTGCCATTCTCAAGGCGGTCTGCCCGCTAGGAGAGGTCCCCGGGAATCGAACCCAGGGCCTCCCATGTGGTATGCCGGCGCCCTATCCACTGGGCTATCGAGCCGGCCCCTAGACCTATAATTGATGTAGAGTGTAATCATTTGTTGCTGAGGTGTTTTTTTAACTATAATCTTCCAATATCAAAGT
>PVKH010002582.1:0-26817 GCA_004027955.1 Chaetophractus vellerosus
CCCGCTAGGAGAGGTCCCCGGGAACCGAACCCAGGGCCTCCCATGTGGTTTCCCAGCGAGCCCTTTATCCACTGAGCTATCTAGCCGGGCCCCATTATTTTCTTTAATATTTTCCCTGTCCCTTTCTCTATTTCTTCTCCTTCTGCAACTCCTACAATGCATTTATTTTTATGCTTGATGGTTCCTCAAGTTCTGGTCACCTTTCTTCATTCTTTCTTCTTTTTGGTTCTCAGGCTGAATTATTCCAATATCTTATCTTCAATTTCTTCTGCCAACTCTTGTCTGCTGCTGAAACCCTCTAGGGAATTTTTAATTTCTATTACTGTGGTCTTCAGCTCTGTTTACTTTTCAAATTTTCCATCTCTCTATTGATATTATCTTTGTGTTCATCTATCACTTTCCTTGATAACCTTTAGTTCTTTTCCATGTTCTCCTTTAGATCTTGGACCATATTTAGGATAAAAATTCTTTATCTGGTATGTCCCAGGTTTGTCTTCTTCATTGATGGTTTCTATATTTTAATCTTTTCCTTTGTGTGGGCCATCATTTCCTGTTTCTTTGTATGTTTTGTGACCTTCTGTTGAAACCTGGACATTTTGATATTTTAATAGTTATTGCTAGAATTTAGACTGTGAGGTGTCTGTTCCTTAAGCTTGCATCAAGCTATTGTTATGACAGAGCTTTCTCTGAGAGCTAACAAAAAAAAAAAAAAAAAAAAAAAAGAAGGAAAAAAAACACACGTTCTCCATCTTTGCAGATTGACCTGTGTGAATGCCGTCCTTCAGGACTTTTCCATACAAAGAGTTTAGAAAATAATTCCAGGCCAAAACCTAAGGACCTCCCTGATCCTTTCTGCACATGTGTCTTGCTTTGGGAATATGCATGTGGTCCTAGGAATCCCCCCATTTACATGGTTCCAAATGCCCCCTGTTCCTTAAGAAAATTTCATCCTGATCCCAGACAGTGCACTGTCTGTCTGATAGCCAGCCGTCCCTCATTCCAGGCAGTACAACCTGACTGCTGTTCCACAGCATTCTATTAAAAACTTCTGTGAGCTGCCTTCTACATGCAGGGCAAGTTGAGGGAAGGTGAGTCCCTCGGGCCATCAGCAGACAGACTGGGCCAGGCATACTTTCTCCCAGGATATGCCCTAGAGCTACTCTGCTTTTTCTAGAACTTTGACCAGAGATCTGCACTGGGTTTGTGGGCTGACTCTGTGCAGAGCTGGTGAATGGTGGGGGAAGGGCCAGCCATTGAGCCAGGAGATCCTCTCTCTTTTAAATAGTAATTTTCTTGATTCAACACTTACCCTTTTACTGCAGTCCTTTAACACTTTCCTGGAGTTTTGAGAAAGATGTTTCTGCCAGTTTTTGCTGGTTGTTTCAAGCTTCTGTGGGGGGAATGAGGCTCAATGCATCTCACTCAAGAATACATTAAAAAAAAAATTCCATTTTTACGTCAGTTTGGAAAAGGTGTTAAAGTGCAACCAGTTTCTTTCTTGTAGGACTACTTATATTTTTAAAATATTTTAATTTTTATTGTGAATTTCCAAAAGGAAAATATAATATCTAGTGTTTCTTTATCTTCTTTGTGTATGAACTCCTCTTTTCACAGATTATCTAGCAGTTCAAGTGCTCTGTCATACACACTTTGTAGAATTCTGGTTCTACAACATGCATAAGTAACTATGAAGGGTATAAATACAAGAATTCACAAAAAAACCTGCATATCTAGACTATGTTTCATGATAGCTTTATGGAGGGAGTTAAACTGATCTGCAAAAACAGAACCTTACTCTAATCCAGAGAAAAGATCTATGTGACAGGCATTCTGTAGGAAAATTATAATTTATGGAATAAGTATTCACATTGCCTCCGACAAGGGAAATAAATATATTGACAATTTGACAGCAATAATATGAAATTTTACTTGGCATTATCATTGCTATTTATGAGATCTAAAAAAGAATCTCTCAAATAAGGCAAGCATATCTATCATTTTGAAATATAAATGAGTGTAATGGAGCAAGGAGCCCCACATTAAATCTACTTTATTCATACATGCGTAAGGAAGAGCAAATATGGAGAAAATATCTGGCACTTCTGAATGTTAAACTTCTTGAAAGCAGGGGTTATTTCTTTCCAGTTCCCTTCTATATGCTGAGGGCCAACAGGATGCCTGACACATAAAGAAATCCATAAATATTTCTTAAATTCTTCAGTGGTGTTTAGAGAAGTGTAAAAGGAATACTCAATAGAAAAGGGCCACAGAGGCACCATTAGCCATCAGATCAAGTCACCTTGGCTTTGCAAAAACCAATCCAGCTACTTCCAGCTACAGGTACTACCACAGAAAGCTAGGTGTCTGTCAGACTGAGATGATATCCAAAGGGGTAGTTATTAGAGTTTCTGACCAACAGTTACCAGTGAAGAGAAGTCTCAGGTTGTCCAAGCTGATAAGGAAAGCATAGCCATAGGGAAAGTAAGCAGAACCTTAACTGTGTGGTCTGTTAATGATAGATAACTTTCCTACAATGGGATGGAGGTTCATGGAAAGACTTACATCCCCAGAATGGGAATAGGTAACTATTAGGGTGGAAATCCAGTTACAGGACGTAGGGTTTGTGGAAAAGTATATTGGACTGTGAAATGACACTAAAGTCCTGGAAGTCATGGCTTATTCATCTCTGTGCTCTTCATAGAGATGATGCTTGGTTTTGGTGAGCTGGGGAGAGCTCATTTTCAGGAGGGGAGGCAGACTGGCCTTGTTGTGTTTTCTGGACTTGCTGGAGAATGTAGTCCACTTTGTAAATGCATGCCTATTTAGGTTAGAGGCTTTATTTTCCACTGAATAGACAATTTTCATATTTACCAAAGTGAAGAAATGGAATTAGAAATTCAGTATTAAATTCTCAAGTTCACAGAGAACTAGATATCATATATCAGAGCTAGAATCCATTCTCCAGGCTTCAGATCTAGATCTGCATATCTGTAACTCAACTTTCCCCTCCATTCCTTTCCAAATTAGCTTTTATATTTAGCCTACATTTTAGACTATGTCAGGAAGAAGTCTCCTACATCTTTTTCCAAGTTATTTTATTAGGATACATAATTAACTTATCACTTCAGTTTCCATAAGTGGTAATCATCCTAGTTTTCTTTCCTGGGCACCTTATTTCTTAAAGTATCACAAAATAACGTACCTTACCTTTTTGAAAACACACACTCTTTTTTTTTTTTTTTCTTGTTAATTAAAAGCAGTTCCTACTTCATGTAGTCATGGATTTTCTTGGTATCTGAGAGCTGAAATGTTAGATGGGATCTTTTGGACCAAAACCCAGTATAAATCATCCAAACATATTTTCTAGTACTTAGAAGAGTACTTTGGGCATCAGGGCAATGGAGTAAAGTATATGAACTACAATTTGGAGAAATAAAGTGATAGGAAAAAGTAAGAAGAAAATATTAAAAAAAAAAAAATGTTTCCCAGACCCTTGTTTAAAATAGTGATCCCTATGTTTGTTTGCTAAAAAAGATGAAAATGTGAACAGTATTCCATGCAAAAATTGTAGGAACCACACTGCTATGTTTGGAAAATGTTCATAAACATCAGTTTTTTTTTCCTTCACTAAAAACTGTAATTCTTGACTATAGTTGTCTTTCTTTTATCAACTTGAAAACTTCTTTAAAAAAAAACTCAATACCTTACAACAGAGAGGCACAGAGGCTATTTAATTTATGTTTAGTGTTTGTTAAATTAAAGGATACATTACCTCACCAATTTTACTCAGATTTCTTATTTCATAAATTCACTCTAAGTAGGACACTGTGGTTTAAAAAGTCTCTATAAAAATAATTCACCACTCAAACCGAAAAAAAGGCATCTATATACTATATATACATATATAAATATACATACATACACTTATATGTGTACATATGTACCAAGTATCACTAATATCATTCAGAAAGTTCTTTGTAAGTTACCATGAATTTAGTGACAGATAATTTGTGTAATTACGTTAATAGATTTCTATTCCTTTTGCCCTTCTTATTGATCTAAAACAAGTGTGTGAGTTTTGTTTTTACTGTTTTCTACTTTATATAATATGAAGGATGCAAGCATAAAAATGGAAAATATTAATGTGCCCAATGAATAAAGTTTAAAAATCTCATCTGAATACCTCCAGATATCTTCTTTTTCCTTTCCTATTATGGAAAAATTTCTAATTTATTGATCCCTTTATTGGAATGAATTATGTGTTATTTTAAAGGTGACATACTATGAAATGCAGTGACATCAATAAAGATCATAAATGATCCGTTTTACTTCTAAGAAACATTTCTGTCAGTGGGAGCCCTTGTTGTATTTTAAGTTAAAATATTCAATAGGTAACCTGTCGTAGTCCACAAATTCTGAATATTTAATAAGGGAATATTTAAATATATGTGCAGGTATAATTTCTTTGTATTTCATTTTGAACTTATATGGTTATGCTACCTCTGCAGCAATTTCTGTTCAGTAGAAGTTCATCTATAGGGAAGTTTATTTTGTCAACAATGAAATCAGACTGAAGAAAGACATTTTACAATGTGATCACTTATCCCTGTTTTTTTTTTTTTTTTTTTGCATTGATGGCTATCTAAGCCAGTTATGTCTCATATTCTTTTTCCCCCTCCTCTCTGTTTAATTATTTGATAGAAGTTTTCTACTAACCATCTCTCCTTACAGAATCACTGACACAATATGCTGAGAACTTCAGAATTCCCCAGCAAAATTCCAAATTTTGTTTTTAAAGGTCTTAAATGCAACCCTGATAAAAATATGTCATCTGTAGAATTCTGAATTATTAGAAAAGTCATCCATGGGTTGTGGAGTATGGGACCACATTTATTTATTTTGTCTGTTATGGATATAATAAATCATTCTAAAATAGTATTGACATTTATGCATTCTGCTAGCATGGCAGCTTAACAGCCTGCACCACATACTACTGCTTGAGTTAAGGAATTGCTATCACTTTTTCCAGCTTAGTTCTCCCAATCTTAACACCGCAGACACTGGTAATGTCAACTGCAGAGGTGCCACGAGAGAAAAAGATGGATAATGTTTTAATTTTTATGGGCAGTTTTAACTCCATGCCATTGAGCACATTTCTCTGAATGGTCCCCATAGCTCACAGTGTTTGTGTCTTTCTTCTTTGTTTGGGCTACATGAAGCTTTTTTGCTGCAGGTATGGCTTTTAGGTTGATTTAATCCTCCTTTCCCTGCCTCCTGACAGGTGCACCGAATGCATTAGCAAGAAAAACATCATAATTGAAATCAATATTGTGACTATGAAGTATGTTTCAATGATGAGTTCTGGTCCTGTGTATTTTATATGCTGCCATAACCATGTTGATGTAATGGATTAAATAGGTCCATCAATTCGGTTCATACACAGATACACACACATGCACAACACCTGACTAACATTTCTTTTATACTGAATTTACTGGCCCTTTTGACCTGTCAGTTGTTCGATTAAACTGAATCATTCAATATATAAAAAGAAGAGACGAACTTGTCCTTCAAGTCAAAAATATGATGCAAGCATCATGTTGAATGTTTTTCTTTAATTATAAATGCTCTAAATCACAACTTAGGAATGCTATTTGCATAATATTTTCCCACTTGACTTTTAGTCATTTTTGACTCTAAAATCTTCACGGACATCTTTGACTTCCCTTATTTTCCTACATTAATTTATTAAGTAAGCTTTTCCCAACACTTTGTCCTTCTACCCAGTCTTGATCCCTCAAGCACAAACTTTGAAGTCTTGCAGATTTGGGGTGAAGTGGGGAGCTGACCTCTCTGTGTTTTATTTTTCCTGAATGATGTTAGGAATACTAAAGTGGAACCTTAGTTTTAGATGCCAGAGGAAAACAACCCACCTCTGAAATTGCTTTCTGGCTTTTGGGGTATCTTCATCTCTTAGCATCCTTGCTCTTGTACTGAAAGGAGCAGTAGTACCAGCCTCACTTAGGATACCCCTGCCTTGTTTGCAGCCAAGAAGCCAGGAAGAGAATGATGGCATATCCTGGAGAAGCAAGAGAAGCTCTTTACCTTTTAAAATCCTCTATATCATTAAAAAGGTGGTTAGAATGTGAAGAACATGCCATTTTATCCCTCTGGGACTCACGTTTAAACTTTAGTTTTTAGAGGCTTAGAATGTAGTTTTACTGTGGGGTTATAATTAAGTTACATTTTATAGAAAGTTGGGAAAATAAGCTGATTTATCTCCATTTTGAGATTAGTATCTTTTCTTCTGTAGTGCCAGGTTGCCAAAACAGAGTTGAATGTGTGCACATCATTGGCCCTAATCACAGATAATAAATTTCATCTATAAGTAGACAATTATGACCTAAAGCTTTTCTGATTACGTATTCAATAGCTATATTAGTACCTTGCGTCAGTTTCTTAGTGTTCTGCAAGGATCCTAGTCCAGGACTAGATCTCTTTGGCTTCCCAGGAAGTACTACGGGCTGAGAGGAAAGAAGATGACGGAACGGGCCAGCAGCTTTATAGTGCCGCCTCCATGTTGTCATTTAGAAAGAGCTGGAAAATTCTCCGGAGACACATTCTAATAATTTCTCTGGAGAAAATGGAATTCAATGCTTGGGATGAAAACAACTCTCTTTGGGGAGGTTGCAGTACCTTTCCATGTATATCCAAGAGCAGACAAGACTTTCTACTGATTGACATAACATACTTGGAAATAGGTGTTTACAAATGATTGGAAATGGCTGCCTTGAAAATCTGCAAGACTCAACAACTGTCAGCTGTCAGGAAAGTAGATATCCAGACACAGGGAATGTCACAATCCATCAGCAATTCTTATTCCATTGCTTTTATGTGTGCAAATATAAAGGTCTCTTTAGTCAAGAAGAGTTCATTCTATTTACTACTACAGATGCTAAGAAACTAAAAAAGAATATTCTCTGTCTTTAGCTCTTACTATCTCTAACCTATTAAAATTCCATCCTTCTATCTAATATCTCAAAGTTCTGTTGAAGTTAGAAAAATATTTCTTTTTCCTTTTGTCCAATTTCCTCATATCTTCTGAGTATAAACGACAAACATAATTTTTATATTTCTCATAAGTATATTTTTAAGTGTATACCTAAAGTAAAGCTATGTCCATTCTTTTTAGTGTAGACTTTGAGGGTTGCAGTGGGGAATATTGAATATTCAGTATTTGACTAATAATAGCATATAATGCAGGCTAGAGGGTAGCTGCTTTTTTCTACTAAACAAACTCATACCACTGAGTTGATAGTGTGTTTTAAAAGCCACTTTCAAGAAATAAATGAATTAATACTATATGAGTAATCAAAAACATGCCATGTTTAAAATGAAAATATTACCGTAATGGATATTTGTAATGTTTGATGATTCTTAGTTATTTTTGTTAAGTATTTGATTAGTGACTACTTATAAACTGAGTTAGGAAATAGCTTTACCTTTATTGCCCAACAGAAAAGGAAGGGAAGACAAATTTTCCACAAATAGTCACTGCTTCTTTAAACAGAATAAAAGTCCCTTGGAAGAAAGAATGTACGTGTTTCCTGATAAGTCATTATTCTATCACTAGTTGCTCTATAGAGCCTCAGAAACCAGGCAGAAGAAAGGTATGCTGATTCACGTCATTTTGTGCTTATCAGTTTATTTTCCAGAATTTGTCTGATCACCCTGGCTTTTCATTTTTGATATCTTTATGGATGTAAAGACTATTTGTGAAGATTGACTCAATATATCAAAATGCCATCTCTCCTGCCTTGTTACATTTCTTCTAGAAAAACACAGAGGTTCCTAAATAGTTACACTCCCTTCCTCCTTTTTGAAGCTTCTCCAATGAATTGAAATTTCTAGCAACTTTCAAATAATGAGGGTGATGAATGTTTATGCTGCTTCACAGGTCTGCATGTATTTTGGAGTGCCCAAAGCCGGTAGGTGATAACGCAGGAATGTGTTTGCAATGCTTTGCTTAGGAATGTTGTTGCAGAGGACAACCTTTGCATACAGCTTCGGGTTAAGGATGGCTATAAAGGAAAACTTACAGAATGAACTTTAGGCCTCTGTATATTTGGTTTGCATAATTGGGAGTATATGTGTGTATATATGTATATATAAAAGGATTGAATTAAAGGGTTTTCAAATTAAGGGCTTTTTCTGTGACAGAGGATTTACTATAAACAAATTCCTTGATAGTCAAATTATGGACAATACACATATAGATTCCCAGAGTTCTGGTGATTAATTACTGCAACCCATCAGGGGCCAATTACTTACAGGTTAGGAATCATGACCTAGTTTATCTGGACTACCCAAGAAAAATGTGAATTCCAACTCCATTTTTGTTTGTTTTTTTGTTTGTTTTAGTTTGAAGGCAACTTTATTTTCTGACACTGAGTTATAACATAAATCACTTTCACCTATAGAGGGCACCTATCAAAGGACTTACAACTCCAGCAGTGAAATACATACAATGATGTTGAAGTTGTACTTCCAAGGTCTTTCTGGCATTTGTAAATGTAAATGTGGGAGAATGCCAAGGAAGGAGGAGTCTTCCTTGCAGACACATATTATATTTGCTACTATTTAAAAAAAAAAAAGCTTGCAGGTGCATTTTGTTTAGGAAGATATTAATTTGAAACAGGAAATTCAGAGTGCTTTTGAAATTATGCATTTGTCAATCAACTGATAGGAGAATTCCAACCAACAACTACAGAGCATCCTTTTTCAGAGTTTGGCATGAGTGTTAGGCTGCTTCTAGGCCAGAACTTGATTCTTGGCTCCACCATGTCCTACCTGACAGGCTTTCTGGGGGCCGATGCCCCTTTCTTGTTATATGATCTTCACCATTAAATTTGGACTTCCTATCTAACTCGATAGGTATCTTATGAAGATGTAATAAAAAATATATATATATAATATGTCTACAAATACTACAAAGTCCCCACAGGAATAATCAGTATCAAGAACATAGGCATGAGTCCCATATTCATAGAGATTTACTAGTTTAATCCTGGTGGTTCTATTTCCTAGACAAATTTGACTTAGGTTCAGAAGCTTTTAATTCTGTCAAATTAAGTATACAATTGCAGCTCTTCCATTTCCTATTTTTTTCCTTAGGAAGAGCTACAAAACTTGCTATTAACTATAATAGCACAAAAACATTATTTTCTGCCATCTTTCCCCAGCTCATTGTTTTAATCAACTACTGTGAATATCATGTATTGAAGTGAAAATTAAATAATTATTTACATTTTTATTCTTGAAGCCAAAGTTTCCATACATTAACATGATCACATTAATCTAAAGGAATTCAAGAATAGAAAATAAAACAATTCCCAGTTAAAAAATTACTTTACTGATCTGTGGTCTATGGACTACTAAAGTATTGAAAAATTGTCCATATTTTTACCTTAAGCCTTGTATATTCATTTAAAGTCTACTGATTTAGCACTTTAAGTAATTGGGACACATGGCGAAATCTGTAGCCACCACCCAATAACTCAAAGCCATTATAAGTTGGAGAAACATTGAAATAACTGGAATAACTGGGTCTTGAATTTATTGCTGCCACATCAATATGAATTACTTGTGGAATAAAGAAAATGGGTTGGGAACCAGCTGTGGCTCAATTGGTAGGGCTCTGGTTCACCACATGGGAGGCCCCGGGTTTGGTTCTGGGGCCTCCTGGAGAAGGCAAGCCACCACGGCGAGCAGGCAAGCAGCTGCTCGGTGAGCTGACTCCGCAGGATGCCGCAACAGGGGGAGATGAGCAGACACAGAAAAGGGGCAAAGCAAATGAACACAGCATGCACAACCAGCAAGGGGGGGATATATAAATAAATAAAAATAAATCTTTAAAAAAAAAGAAAATGGATTGTTTCCATCCTTCAAAGGAGAAGGAAATTTATTCAGAGTTTATTTCTGTTTGCATTAAAATGGCTTTACAGTAAGCTAAATGGGAGTTCTTTTGAATCATTTATGCTTCTTGTAACCCTAAAAGCCAAGGAAGTAAATTGGTGGACCTTTTTTTTTTTTTTTTTTTTTTTTTTGGAATGAGTAGTTTTACAGCTTGCCTTTCCATGATTATAAACCTAGGGAAGGTGAATCTGTTTATCTGTTGAAATAAAATACAAAATACACTAAGAAAGGGAATTCAAAGTGTTTATTTACTGAAATATCTGAAGTAACTGGTTAACAAGGCCATACTATCTACTCCTGGGATCTTCTAGAACAATTCTGATTTCCTATAAAATACTCTTTTTAACATAGGAAATTTACTAACCATATACTTATACTTTAAGTTCCTTGAACACAGATATCTTTATCTTTTCAGCCTACATTAGTGTTGACCAAAAAGTCAAAGTGTTTTTGGTTAAAACAAACTATTACTAAAGGTAATTTGATTTTTATACCTTCATTTCAATAAATCCACAAGTCAGGAAACAGAACTTCTTTTTAAGACCTTCATATAATAGACTCTGATTTTTATTTCAGAAATCATGACACTATAATCAGAGAGTATCAACAGGATCATAAGAACCAAAATCCCAAGAGAAAAACAAAGCTAGGTCATAGTAGGAAATATTCCTAAGATTTTATTGTGCAGACCAGATGAACCCAACAGAGGAAGACAGATAGAGCCATATGTACTTGAGTCTAACAGAATGTTTCCAGCACCTAACTAGGTATCACATATATCAGGCATTAGATAAATCTTTAATGTATGACAATGTGTAATAAACTATTAAAACCAATGTCATAATAAATATAGAGGGTTGAAAAATAAGATTCATGAGAGGATGCTTTAAAAATTCAGGATAGGCATGGGTAATTAGCAGCACAACTTCATAACTGCTTTAAAGATTATATAAAGCATATTACAGGAAGTTTTGCTCTCTGTGGTAAATAGAATAAGAAGAAATACGGCATATGGAACACATGCATTTATCTCTACGGTCTCTGCTGAAACTTCATTAAATTGGCTGCATAGGAACAAACCCAGAAAGTACAAAGAGAATGAGAGAGGAGATGAGAGCAGAGAAGTGACGTCAATAAAATGATGGGAAATGGAAAGCAGATGGCCGAATTGTAAGGACTTAGCAGAACAGAGGAATATGAAGCCTAAATGCCTGCAGAGGGTGAAACAGGTGTGAAGTGAGCTGATTAAAGCTGTAGATCCTCCAAATGTTCAGGAATTAGGGATATCACATATCTATGAAACAGGGCTGAATGGTAAAACTGAAAACTGGAGTATTGTTTGGAAGTCTGAAAAAAAAAGCAGTTAGAGGCCCAGATTACATCACCAACCAAAGGAATGACAGAAGGTTTATTCTTTCTATGGAAATTAAATGAGAAATGTTCCAAATACCAGGAAACCAGATACTATAAAAGGAAGGGCATAGGCATCATCCTGAAAACGGAATGAGACTGAAATTTGAGCTGCCCACGCCCCACCCCCTGCCAAACCTTTTCCCCTAGTCAGCCTTCCGCAGAACCATTCCTTAAGGCTTATAACACCAATCCCCTCCTATCTCCTTAAACAGGAGTTTGGAAAATTATTTTCTGGAGAAACTGACCCAAAGATAATGGCAATTGGGGTCCCCTGATTATATAACAGGGTGCCTGGCTGTTACCAGTTTGCAAGCTCTTCCTGAGAATTTAAACGACCTAAGGGATGTTCCATTCTTATAAATGAACAGACAAAAATATCACCAAACATTTCAGCCTCAAAAATGAACTAAAGAGACTAAGAAGAAAACAGAATTCAATGAAAGTTAATACCAAGAGTTGAAAACTGAAAAACCTATAATTAGTAACCCCAGAGAGATAAGAGAAGTTATTTCATCCATAGAAAAACAATAACAAAAAAGAAACAATGAGGGTACAGAGGAGCTCTTAGAAGTTAGAGTAATCCTAAAAAAATAAAAAAGGAAACTTGGAAGATAAAGCTGAGGAAAGCTCACAGAAAGCAGGCCAAAATAATAAAAAGAAAGAAAATAGAAGAAAACAGATACAAACATGAAAGAATTAATTTAAGTATCCCCCAAATAAGATTTTCAGGAAGAGAACAGAAAAAACAAGAATAGCTAAAACTTTCTCAGTAATTATTATGTGTTAGCCTTGTTCTAAGCAATTTACATGTATTAATTCAAAGTCACCAATGAAGTTAGTATTAGTATTGCCCCATTGCACAGCTGAGTAAACAGAAGCATGGAGAAGAAAATAAATAGTCCAAAGCCATACAATTAGGATATGGTACGATAAGAATTGCTACTGGTAGTTTGCCTACAGACCTTCTGTCCTTTACAACCACATTATACCACCTCAAAAGGAGGAAATCATTAATGAAATAGTACAAAAAAGTACATAGATTGAAATTACCCACCAAGATGTCCGCACAAAAAAATAACTACTCCAAGATATATAATCATAAGATGCTTTAAATGGATTTAACCAAATATTATGGTTTGTTTTAAAAAATTAAGAGTTGTAAATAGTTTCCTCTGGGGAGCAGCTGGAATAGGGACAGTGTTGTGGTGATTTTTATTTGGCCATAAGGCTTGTGTTGATTTTTTTTAAGCAATATTACTGAGATATATTCATATACCATACAGTCCACCTAAGTGTACATTCAATGGCTTTTTTTAAAGGAATTATTTATTTATTTATTTACTTTCATGCATTTTTACCCCCTCCCCCTGCCCTGTTTTTGTGTCTACTCGCTGGGCAACTCTCTGTGTCCATTTCCAGCCCTCTCTTCTCATCCTTCCCTTCCTATCTTCACTGGGATTCAATCTCGGAATCTCCGATGTGGGAGAGAGGCATCCTACTGCCACGCCACCTTAGTTTTGGGTTTTGGGGCGTGCCTCATCTTGGCTTTCCCTTGTGTCACTCTCCTGTTATGTCATCATCTTGCTGCGTGGATCACGGGGCCTGACGGGGCGGCCCACCTGCACACGGGGCCTAGGGGACTCACCTGCTCCAGGGGCCTGACAGCGCACCTGGGCATGGGGCCTGGTGGCCCCCACGCCTTCTGTATTTTTATTTTTTTTATTTTTACCGGGAGGTCCCGGGGATCGAACCCAGGTCCCTCCATATGGGAGATGGATGCCCAACCATTTGGGCCACATCCGCCTCCCTGCTATATCTCTTAAGATTGACCAAAGATACCTAGAGTTACAGTTATTTTCCATACAGGATGGTCATATAATAAATCAGGCTTAGTATACCACCAGTTTTCTAAAAGCCAGACCTAGGGAGAAAAACTAGGTCTGGGGACACATGCATGGTTTCTAATATAGCGAATGTTTAGCCTACCCTGATTATCACAAAATCAGGACAGCAAGAATATTCACAGTCAATGGCTTTTTAAAGTCAAAACTGAAAATTCTAAATATAAACATTTATTTTAATGGCATTTAAATATAGGTTGACAATTTTATATTTATGAAATCTGAAGGCTCTTAGGAACTACTGTAAGCATTCTGACATTAATTTCAATAGGACAAAAAGTAAACCAGTTGCAAAATAATGGACATTGGCTCAGTAAGAAAAGGGTCCAATACTGGTGTAAAAGAATTGCACTCTGAGATAAATTTGGAAACTAGGTCCAATTGGTAACATTCACTAAAACCAAAAAGCAGGCCCCTGATTTGCAATCTACTTATTCATAAATGCATGAAAATATTAACTGGGCCCCATGAGGCCACTGAGAACAGCTAAGTTTCATTATTTAAAAAAAAAAAAAAAAAAGCAAAACTTGAGTTTTTCCTACAGTTCTTAAAATATTGGCAGACACTGAAATTTTATTTTTGGAATTAAACATAGCTAATTATTTTTAGGCATGGCACCAAAAGCTTATGTCTCCAGATTCAGCAGTTTCCAAAACTGGCTTCTGGAATTTTCTTTCTTGCCCCTATAGTTCCATAGCCCAGAGCTGAAACAAAATACATAAACTCTAAATGTGGGCACCTCTTTTAGCTTTTACTGAATTGGGATGGGATAGAGAAAGAGAAAGCTTATTTAGAATGGAAGAGACAATTTTTGTTACTAGGTGTTGGAAGTGAGAGGAGAGAGTCCCCCCACCCCAAATCAGGAATTTATTGATCAGTTATATATTTTATTTTCATGGCTAATGCCTCCTTATCGTAAAAAATCAAACAGGACCTTAAGAAAGAAAGAAATTTGGGGGCAAGATTTCAAGTCATTAATTAGTTGGACTAAAAGCCTCATAAACCTGTTCCAATTTATATAAATAATTAAAAATTATTAAATTGGTATTTTAAGGATCCTAAATGATATTAAATGGTCTTAATCTTCTAAACAGGGTATAATTACCCCAACTGACCAGGTTTATCATGTGAAATCGGAAAATGGCCTGCAATTTGATGTGAATTTCAGGACTAACCTTAAAGGTACTTTTACTTTGATGGCGATTATTTACAGTTGCTTATCTTAACAATAACTATACTTAGAGTGAAAAACCTGTCACAAAAGTGCTATCAATAATAGCAAATGCATAATGCATGGAACTTTGATCAGATCATGAGATTATACTTTTAGTTTTATATGGTGTAACTTTTAGGACTATTTCATATCTTTACCAGTGAAAATAAGGAGGTGGGAAAATATGTTTATCTGTGCCCCGAAAGGCGCACATAATCTGTCTGAAGTTGATTCTCAAGGTCTAAAATGAAATCAGATATTTCAATCTCACATGAATGTGGAACCTAAGGAAACTGGCCGATCACTCAGATAAGGCTTTCCAGGGCAATAACTTTTTCTTGGTCACGTCACTTCAATATCTTATCAGCCTTATTAGTCAAACAATAAACTATAAGTAGAAGTTCTCCAATGCAAGAAGTCTAACTTGAGACCCTCATTTTCCAAAGATATGGATAGTTAAACAGAATTCATTTACAAAAGAAAATACAACTTTCCAGTAATTTTTGTTTTCTAGAGTTTGTCAGGAATCAAGATACCTGGAAATGTAACACTTTAGGCTGCCCTTGTTTGCTAAACTTAGACTTCAAACAAAGGGAGATAGATATTTATTTTGCCCTATCAATGGGAAGTACTAATGAACCACCCATGCCTCATAATAGAGAACAACTTGTTAGTAACTGAGGTATTTCTGCCACCAAAACAAATGATTTCCTACCTGCTCAGGGTTGGTAAAATACTGCCTTGTTTTCCCCTCTTTGTTTCTATTTTAGTTGAACAGTATTTATTCAAGAGCTGGTGACTGCCTAAAATGTTGTGTCCATGATAGACAAGGCTGCTGTCCTCAAAGAGTTAACATTCTAGTTAGAGGTCAAATAACTAAAAGGAAAACAAAAGAGATTAATAAAAAGTGAATAGGATAACATTTCAGGTGGTGAGGAGTACTATAAAGGAATAAATATGGCAATGGTGATATGACCAAGAGTAAGGGATTGGGATAGGTCAGAAAAGGCATCTCTATGGCTATGACATTTGAGCTGAGATATGGAGGACAGCAGGAACCAGATTTGAATATCTGGGGAAAGGGATCCTAGAGAGATGGATGCAAAACACAGGTAATTGCCAGAAAAGTAGCCTTCCGGTGAGGCATATTCATTCTTGGCTCTCCAAATATGATCATCAGGCCATGTCAATATGATATTGGAGTGCAAATATCTCTGAATGTCTGTTAGAGAATTAAATTGCTTAAATGTGGTATAAACTCCTAGAAGGTGGAGACAGGGTTGTACTCATTTCTGTATCCCCCAATCCTTAGAATAGGGTCTGGCATAGCTTTGGGATTTAGAGCTCAGCACCTGTTGTTGAATTGACAGGAACAGTTACATGACCAAAATCATTCCCCATAACTCAGCAGTAAAGGCTTTTCACCAAGTTGTGCCGAGGACCTGTCCAGTGGGATCACTCTTTATATGGTTATGGTTTTAACATTGAAATGTGCCCTACAAAGTCAGAAAAAAAAAATGTTCCCTTAATTAAAATGAATCTCAATCAATGAAATTGCTAATGGAAAAGAAGATTCTGTTCATAGAACCCAGTGCCCCCTCCTTCCCTGAGATAGTTCTGCAAACTTTCCAAAGACCACCCCTTGCCAATTCCATTGTTCTCTTCTGTTTTCAGGAAAAACAGGCATTTCTATGATATAATTTATGGAGCTTTCAGTGAAGAGCCTAAAAAAAATAACGAAATCTCCCATATCACTTCATGTTTATACCTTCTTTATTCTAGGTCTCAAAGAGTTACAATTTAAGTAATTAAGTAATCTAAATAATACTTTGATAAAGAAACCTTAGTCCAGTTTCTGGAATTGAAGATTTGCCGTGAACTGTTACCTCCACATACTGACCATATGCCTACGAGGTTCCTTTGACCTGTCACTATGTGGGGGAGAAATACAGCAATGATGAACTGAGAGCATGACCAGAACAAGTCGCCAAGGAACTATAGTGGAGAAGATCATGCACAATCAAAGGAAAAATATATGCATTCAGTTGGCAAAAAGGGCATCACTAGTTCACAGAACATTTATTTACATCGAAATGCAACAATAATAAGCAATGTTTTATTAGTTTACTATTATTTAATCTTTTCCCCAAAGGATTAGATGTGACTCACAGGGAATACAGACAATAAAACAAGATGATGTGTTTGTGTGTGTGTGTGTATGTGTGTGTGGAGAGAAAAATACAGAGCTATAGATGTAGATAGATATAGATGACATCAAGGTATCAAGGTAGAGAGAGAGAGAGAGAGATAGAGAAATGAATGGGACCTAAGGAAATTACAGCTGTCAAAAATAGTTGCTAAGTTTCATTGTAACCTGTCTCTGATGACCATGGACGACAGTACTAATGGGTGGGTGTTCCTGGAACACTAGCCCCTCATGGCATACAACTGTTCGGTATCAAATATATTTGAAAAGGCTATATACACTCTGTGACCCTTTTGGAGACACAAAGTGCACACTGGAATAGTAAAGTCTCTGATGAACCACAGGAAAAAAATTCCTGGGTGTGTTTTTTAGCCCATTGTTTTCCAAACATATTGACCATACAACCCATTTTCATTTGTTTCCTTTTTTTTTACACAGATTAAATTCCCAGGAAATAGTGTTCCACAAATACCCTAGCACTTCTGTGCTTAGTGTTATTAGTTTTCATGAAACCTGTAATAAGATTTATGTTCTAATTACAACATTTCATGACATTAGTATATCTATTTTGTGTATTCTGCTGGTGCTAATAATTTGTGTCAGATGGGAATTTTCTTGATTCTGTTTTCTTTCAGATGATTTTATTGTCATTTTATTTTATAGTATGTATTTCCTATGAGTCCATTCTTATTCTTTATGGAACCTTTTGAAGAGGTAATAATTAATAAGAACTCAGTTCAGCCATGACTGATCTTCAGAGTCCTTCCGTGAGCTATTCCCAGCTCCTCACTCTTTACCTGCCCCACCAACTCTCCTTGCCTTTCCCTTCCTGCAGTCTAGGCAAGAAGGGTTGGCCCTCTGTGTAACAGCCTTTAAGAAGAGGCACTGCTCTATTACTGTTATCCTTCAGTGCTTGGAGTCCACCTTTATACTGTCTCAAACCAAATAGGTACTTCCTTCCTCCTCTAAGGAAATTCACTTCAGGAAATTTATCTTACCTACAATATCAAAGCATTGTTTAGAAGAATCAAAATTAGAAATAACCTAAAAAGAAAAAAAGAACAATGGTTAAATGAATTATAGTACCTGAACCCATTGAAATACTGTGCTGTCATTAAAAATCATGCTTTATTAAAATATTTGTCATGTAATAATGTTCACTGTATATTATTATATAAAATGTAGTCATTATATGTTGACTACTACACAGAAAAATGTTTTAACTTTGAGCAATGGAATTATTTGCTGATTTTTTATTTTCATTTTCCTTCAAATTACTCAGCATTCACCAAAACCATTTATTGAGCACTTAAACTTTTCCAGGTACTGCCATACGTGCTGATTTCATAGCAGTGAATAAAACAAAGTCCCTGCCTTCACAGTGTTTACATTCTAGTGTGCAATAAACATGCATTATTTTGTGCAAAAAGAAAATAAGAATTATTTAAAATATTTTTCCCTATCCCTTGTTTGTTTACTAGGAATTTAGATAGAGCATATTGGCTTTGAAATATGAAAGAATTTCAGTTTGTACAATGACCTGAGGTTGTGATATAGTGATAGCTAGCATTTGGTGAGCATTTACTTTGTGCCAGGCACTTTCCCTCATTTAACTCCTGACCCAGTGAAGTAGATTATTCCCATTTTACATCTGTGAAAACAGAGGCTCACAGAGGTTAGGTAGCTTGTCCACGATTACATGTCAATGAATGATAAAGCCACAGAAGCAGGATCTGAGCCAAGGTTTTCTGCATTGAAAGCCCTTCTCCTTTTTTTTTTTTCCTTTCTAAACACCTGACTGTAAAAGTAATGTTAGTGTAAAGCCTTTTTGATGGAAAAAGCCAGGAGAAGAAGCACTGCAACCATCTCCAAGAGAGAATCACTACTCTAAAAACTCATTAAAGTGACTATCACTAACACTGCTGATTTATAAATGTGATGGTGGCTGAAAGGGGAAGTCTAGGGACATAAATGTCAATTGAAAGAAAGCTAGAGGATAATCTAGGGACTGTACAGCATAGTGAACTCAGTAGTGGATAAAGATTATTGTTAATAGTACAAATACAAGAATGTTCTATGAATTAGAACAAATGTACATCACTATTACAAGGTGTTAAGAATATGGTGATACATGGGAAAATACAATTAATGTGATTTGTAGACTATAGTTAACAATAATATTGTAATATATGTGCATCAATGGCAAAGAAGGAACTATATCATTGCTAAGGGTAAACAATAAGGGCAGTATAAGGGGACATGGGATTTTTTCTTTTGGAGTAGTGAAAACATTCTAAAATTGACTGAGGTGATGATTTAGTTGGCCACACATTAATTAAAAATAACATCTTCAAAAAGTCCTATTTACAATGGGTTCATAACCACAGGAATGGATTAAGATTAACATGTCCCCCTGGGGTACATAACTCAGTTTGTCACAATAACATATTAAGGACAAAAAATAAAGATAAAGGAGACCTAATTAATGTGATTATTTAAGGTACATCTAATTGATAACTCTCAAATTACGTGTATTTTCCTACCAGCTCTGTTTTAGCTGGCTCCCATGAATGCTAATATGCAGTGTTTCATTATTATTTCCTAAGTAATCTGTAATTTTAGCTTTGATTTACTCTTTGTCCCAAAATTTATTTAAGAGAAACCTTTCCGGGGCTGGCTATAGTCCAGTGGATAGGGCGCCGGTACACCACATGGAAGGCCCTGGGTTCGGTTCCTGGGGACCTCTCCGAGCGGGCAGACCCACCTGAGAAGGCAAGCCTCTGTGGGCGGGGCAGAGCTGCCGTGGGCATGGCAAAAAGTCACCACAGACAGGGCAAAGCCCCCACGGGCAGGGTAAGCCACCCGGGATCAGAAGCAGAGCCCCCCACAAGTGGGCAAGCGGCCTGCCTGCACAGTAAGCTGACTTGGCACGTTGCCGCAGCGGCGGGGAAACAAAGCAGACACAGAAAAACACAAAAATGAACACACAGCAAGAGCAAGCAGCAAGGAGAAAGGGGAGGGATATGCAACAAAAAAAAAAAAAGAAAAAAAAAAAGAGAGAGAGAAACCTTTCCCCCAACCTGATTTCCAGAAAGTAAATGTTGGTATTTTTTTGGTTTATATTTTTCTGGTCTTTTTACTAAAACAATTTGTGTATGCATGTATTTTTGTCCACTTGATCCACTGATCTCTTAAGGACAGAAAGAGAGGAGTTAAATCTCTGACTGTTAATATGTTTCATTTAATTAGTCTTTTTTATTTACAGTAGTTTTGCTTCATGAATGTTGATACTATATCATTTGGTAAATAGATATTAGCAATTGTTAGATCTTTGTGGATTGCACCATCATCCTAAGCTCTTATCTTGTCTAATGCTTTTTGCCCTGAATTAAACCTACATCAAGACTGTTTGTAGTTGTTTGCATTAGAAGGTATCCTTTTTCCCAGTCCTCTTCTTTTCATCCTTTCTGTGTCACCTTGTTATACTTATATTTCTCAGGCAGCATTTAGTTGGATTTTTCCTTTTTATTAAAATTGAGTGCTTTTCCCTGTAATTAGCAAATTTAGCCCATTTTTTGTTAGGATAGATATGCCAGGTCTTAGTTCTGCCCTTATGAGAGGAATATGATGATACACCTGAAAGAATATACTCTGGAGTCAGACTCGTGTCTTCAAATTCCAGCTCAAGCATTGATTAGCTTTGGATGCTTTGGCAATTTATTTCACTTTTCTGTACCTTTGTTTCCTCATCTGTAAAATAAGAATAGTACTGGTATCTTTCTCAAAATTACGGTGAGGATTAATTTGGCTAATATGTGCAAAGGATTTAGAAAAGTATTTGGCACAGTGTTTATAGTTTATGTAATATATTTTATTTTTTATTTCATTTTACTTTTCATTGCATGTTCTATATTCAACTTCATTGTTTTGTTTTGTATTTCTGATAATATACGAGGTATGACAGATTGTATTTTCCAAAGTTTGCCACAACAATATATTCCACTTCATACTCTACTTGCAATGTGACTTTGAAATTTTTCTTTGGAAAGGTGTGGATCTATGTCTCCTTACCTTGAACCTGGACTGTCTGTTGTGATTATTAAGGTGGAGTTCTGCTTTTTGTGATTTCTGAGGCAAAGCCGTAAAAATGTTTTCTTGGGATGCACACTCTGGAAGCAGTCAGCTGCCATATAAACAATCTGACTGCACTGAGGCTACAATGTTGTAAGGAAGTCCAAACTAGTCCAAAGACACCACATAGAGAGAATCTACCACTACGCAGAGAGAGATGACAGGCCAGTTCCTTATCGCTCTAGCTCCCAGGTGCTCCTGCTCCAGCCACCACTTGACTGAAATCACACAAGGGATTCTGAACTAGAACTGCTGAAAGTCCTTTACAAATTTCTGGCCCACAGAACCAAAGAAAAATAATAAAATTGTTGTTGCTACTATAAGCCACTGAGTTTTGAGATGATTTGTTATAAAGCAATAGGTAACCAGAACAAAAGGCTTATATTTTTGTTCTAGTGGTTATATTTATATCAATAGTATTATACATAATTTCAACTCCTCTATTTCTTGAGAAAGGATCTATTGACTCCTAATGATGAATCTTGAAGCAATTAATATATTTCCACTTCCTCTCTTCCTTTACTGTGCACTTTTAGTAGATAATATATTTTACTTAGTGCTTACTTTTATACTTTTCAAAATACTTAAAGTTCTATTGCTTTATATCTCTTTAAATTATCTCTTAAACCTAATTATACCACTTCTGAGGGTGTGAAACTACCACTTCTTGCTAAATCATGGTTCTTTAGCAACCTGCTCACTGTGTATATGACTTATTAATATACTACCTCACTGCTGAAAATAATTCAAAAATAGAGCTCTCTTAAATATGGTGGTTTTCAAAAGAACATTTCTGCTACCAGCAGTCAAGATTAATGACACTGCAGTGTCCATTTAAAATGAATTTTGAGTATCTTATCATTCAAGTCATTGTATCTTTTATTTCCATGTATATATTTTTAATATTTTAGAAATTGGAGGAGGCATTATTTTCATTTTTCACACATTTCAAATAACTTATTTAAGGAAACTGAAGAATAAGATATATATATGATTTCTAACCAGAAATTCCTAATTAATCATATTTGGCATTAAAATAACACGGAAAATAGAAGACAGCATTGGTAAATGTGCTTGCAGCTCCTAGGTCTAAGAATGAAAGGTCCTAGTCTGAGGGAAAGAATCACGATTGAAACGACACCAGCAATGTATTTATAATAATGTCATTTTAATATCAGTTATAGCATTTTAAAAAATTCACAAACCTTGCAAATTGCCAGGATAAATTTCTGAGAGAATCAGGGTAATCTAACTCAGCATCGTGATTCCTCTAGGAACAAATTAAATTTGTACTATGTCAGTATCCATCAAATGTGAGCCATTCAGCAGTATATGTTATGACATACTAGTTAGATTTTTCTAGTGTCTCTCCAATTATCTCTTGCTCTTAATGTCTTTAGTATGTGAATCAATGGGTGGTGGTGCAATTGTTTTTCCTTGTGCTGCTTTGAAGCAACAGTGTCAAAGACAAAATTTTAACATAGCAAATTATATTTTCAAAAGTATAGAGCCTATTGCATTTATTAAATGTGGTATATTTTTGTACAGATTGTATCAAACAAGACCCAGTTTGGCCATTCTGATAAGCTGATTGATCAGAAATAAAACAGAAGTTTGAATAAACTATCCAAAAATATAGTACTTTAAAAAATTATGATCAACAGAACCTTGCAATAACACCATCTAAAAGTATATAGAATCCATGTGACTTTGGATTAAGTTATCTATACTAAGGACAAACATATCATCACAAGAAACAGGACAGGGATCATGGCATAACCATAAACAGAGCAAAAGCACACCAAGAAGCCACAAAGGAATACGCAGGAATTGCGATCACTGATAAGCCACAGGTTATGTAGTCAAGCATTTTGGTAAACAAGGCAATAATAATTTGGGAATTTATTGTGAGGAAGTTTGTTTATGCCAAAGTCTTGTTCATTAAGTGATGAATTCAATGCACATTTACTGATTTCCTGTTTTATGCACTCAAGAAATATGAAAAATACTAAAATACTAGCTCCATTTATTGATATATATATTTATATACATACACACACTAGTATATTTGAGATATGACTCCCAGGTTCTGGGCTTGTGCAATAGGAAAATGATGATATTGTTCATCATGATGAGAAAATATGAAGAAGAAGCAACAAGAGATTAGTTCTGGTCATATTAAATCTGTGATACCTTTTAGATATACATATTTAGAAATCAAGTAGGAAGTTGGATATACAAATCTGGAGCTCAGTGCAGAGCCCATGGATGGATATAAAAATTTGGAAGCCATCAGCATATAGACAGTACGTAAAGCCAAAGGACTAAAGGAGATAAAAATATAGAAAAGCGAAGGTGGCCTAAGACATGCACGTGGCCCTCCAACATTAGGTAGTCAGGTAGGGGAGGAAGACTCAGAAAAATAGAGTAGAAAGATTAGCCAGTGTGTCAGATAAAATTGATTGGGATTCTATAAAAGTTAGGAGAAAATACATTTCAAGAAAGAGAGTATTTGAAAGTTTAAGGAAAATGAGGATGGAGACGTTACCATTGGATTTATCATTGAGGTCATTGGTGACGTTTATGCATTCTATATACTTTTCCTGAGTTCATATCATGTTCCTGGCATTGAGCATGTGCATAATAGGTGCTCATTAAATATTTGTGAAGAGGAAGAAAGGGAGGAAGGAAAGAACGAGTAAAAGAAGCAAGGGACAGTTAGACAAGTGGGTGGAGTGATTTTACTTTTTCCTTCTTGCCTAGCCCCAAACTGTTATTTGATTATGTGAGATGCTGGTTAGGGAGTGAAATCACAGGAAGCAGGCATAAGATGGCTCTAAGTAGCAGATTCAAGGGCTTCCCAGTTACAGGCAGAACTGTATTTTATCTTTTTAAACCAGGTATAGTGGGATAGGCTTATATAGATTTCCGATAAATAGTCAAACGTCAAGGAAAAAGTGGGAGCCTGGAAATTTGATTGATATTACCTCCTTCCTTCACCACTGTGATCAGGAGTTATTTCATTCATTTATCTACTTTTACACAGAAATATCTCCTTGGCAGAAAGCCCAGACTTGCATGCATAGAACAAATTTAGCTATGGACCTTTCTCGTGATTTCTCTTGAACTCTGTCCAGGACAGTATGGTTTGGGATTGGCCATTTATTTTAAAGAACTTAAGAAACAAACAAAGACTCAGCAGCTGCTTTGATGCTTAAGACATGCTGCTTTCAAAATGCTAATTGGCACCTGGCAGGAGAAGACAAAGTTAATTCAGTTCCTACACTTATGGAGTTACAGATTATTTGGTCAATGTGGTGCAAAACAACAAGAGAGCTGACATCTGTTTGGTGCATTAGTTATTAAATTCTCCATAATTCTTTAATAGCATTCTATCTTTATCTTAGATGTTTTGTCTGCACAAGCATATATTACCAGTCAATTTGGCCTCATTGTGGTTTGTCCTTCCTCAACTCCTACTAATGAATAGCTACCTTGGTCCTGCAGATTGAATAAATAGGAGAACTGCAAATAACAGCAATTTTTATTTCCTTTGACTCCATCTCTCTCTCTCTCTCTCTCTCTCTCTCTCTCTCTCTCTCTCTCTCTCCCTCCCTCCCTCTCTCTTTCTCTCTCTCTCTCAGCCTATTGGGGAGGTTATAGACTCCTGTGAAACTCTATATAAGCTATGACTCCTCTCCCCAGAGAAAGGAAGATACACACCAAATTTTACACTTTGGTTTTCTCAACCCCTTAAAGACCACTCATGTACAGACCATCTCAGAAATTTTGGAAGTATGAATAAAACAGCCTGGCATCATAATCATTGTAGAGCTGAGGACCCTATTGAAAATGTATCTTCCTTGGCCATTCTACATAAGAAACTCCCTGTTTGTTAAAAATTTGAAAAACTTATGTAACACTACAGTCACAGTGGCCTTGCCTAAGGATTCGTAGATTCCAGATTAAGAGGCCTTAGTTAACCATGCCCTCTCTAAGAAGTCCTGTTCCTAAGCAATAGAAAATACTGTCCCACTCAATTCCTTTTTTTCATCCCTTCCCTGTCTCCCTTCCTACTCTTCTTCCCCATCACCACCTATCATCACTCCTTATTCACACATGACACAGGATGTGAAATGTCTAAATCAAGACATCCGCTGAGATCAGAGATGCTATCTCACCAAAGTCAGCTGCTGGTGATCCTGGGGTCTTGCCACGTGGTGAAAAAAGATGGTGGCTGATCTCTGCCGAGGTCCTTGCCTTTCCTAAGGTCCTTGCCTTTCCCACTGGGCTCACCATCTCCTGGAGCCCAGCTATGGGTGACCAGGCATGGGGCTTGTCCCATTCCAGCCTTCCTCTCTCAGTCTCAGCTGCTCCCCTTTCTTCCTGAATTCAGCTGTGAGATATTGGGCATGTGGTTTTCCTCTTCAGCCTTGAGCTGCTCCATGGGGAGCCCTTTGTAGGCCTCTTTCCGTGCCTCTGTACTTTGCTGATTCCAGACTCTGGGACTTCTCTCAGTCTCTGGAGCTTGTCGGTTTCCCTGCAGTACTCTCTCACACATGGCAGGATCAAAATGGTGGCTTCCTTTCTCTGTTTGTCTCTCTGTGTCTCCTTTTATGTAAGACCCAGGAAGAGGGTAGAGGTGCAATCTGAGTAGTCCAGTCAAAAGCAATCTAATCAAGTGATCTAAAGTGAATCTAATGCAAAGGGTACCACACCCACAACAATAGATTAGTTTAAGAACATAATCTTTTGGGATTCAAAGAAGAACTTCAAACTGTCACATAGGGGCTGTTTGTAGATGTGATGTTGTCAAGTCAAGAACTGCTGTGTCTGAGAGAAAGAAACAATTTAGCTTTTAAAGGCATGCTGTATTTTATTTATCTTAAGGAATTTTCTGGGTTATTAAGGAAACTAGGTAGTCAACTGTAAAGTTCATTCACACAGAAGGAAAAGCTCTAAGTGAATGAGTGAAAATCAACTATGAGTTACACTGGAAGGAACCCATTTGAAAAGCCATTTGGCTATTTAATTCTACACAAAGGTTTTGAGCTTTGGGCAGCAGAAGAAATGGTTTGGACTAAAGAAGAGTCAAGTAGAAACATTTAGACCCCAAAGCTAATAGCAGAGAGTTATTGAAAAGGATTAATGAACTTATTCTAAAGAGCAACTAATTATAAGCTTAGGTAGCTGAGACCAAAAGCTATGAAAGTGTCTGAGGTGGATAATACAAGGGAGAAAGATGAAGCAAATCATAGTTTTAGATTTTAAAGCAGTTAAGTACCTGGTACTTAAGTTTTGGTTCTTTAACGTTTTTTTTTTTCTAGCTATAGATTACAATTAAATCATAGAAGTTTAGGCTATGAAAGAGCCTTGGAGACCATGCCATCTTACATGGGTTAAGTAATTAATTATGCACCACTGTCTAAATTAGTAAGTTTGCATGCATTTGCCTAACATGAAAGGTATATAAATCCTTCCTTCTGTTTTTAATTTTAGAGCATTTATGCCCACCCCAGACTTTTATTCTGAACTCTAGGCTTAAAACAAATGTTGTAAACTTAGAATGGCTGAGATCAATCTCCTGATCTACCAAAGTTGTTCCTCTTGCAGTCTCCCTCTTCTAGGTTGATGGTAATTCTATCCATCTAGTAATTCAAGCCCAAAACATTGGAGTCATCCCTGAATCCTCTCTTGATCTTGCATTCGTCAGGAAATCCTGATGGCTCTACCTTTAGAACAAAACATAGTCTTCTCACTCCTCCATGTGGCCCTCCAGATCTCAGCCAACATCATCTCTTTCCTGGAAGGCTGCCGTAGGCTCCTAATTGGTCATCCTGAATCCACCTTTGCTTCTCTTCAGTCTATTTTCAACACAGCAGCTAGAGGGATCCTGTTAAACATATGAGGGATCATGTCATTCCTCTGCTCTGAACATCCAATGACTTCCTATCTGACTCCAAGTAAAAGGCAAGTAA
>PVKH010002583.1:0-26815 GCA_004027955.1 Chaetophractus vellerosus
ATATTTTCTTGTGTATAATAAATATTTCCCTAATGCTCATTTTGGAGCCTGTTCTTTGTCAGCTTTCCTTTACTTCCTACTCAACAACAACAGAATAAATGCCCTCAAATAACTTTTCTCCTAGCCTTACTTCCCTTTCTGAATGAGATCTGCACACAGTCACCATCTGCCCCTGACTTTCTAATTCACTTAGATCTGCTATCTCTAAGTCTCATAGCAGGCAGGCCTGCATGAGACCTGGAGAACAGGGCCCAGGGCCCAAGACCCTGCTCTGGACTCCTCTAATCATACTCCTCGCTTCTTGTTTCAAGCAAGCTGACAGGTTTAGCCAGTGAAGAAACAACAAAGCCTTTATAGATTCAGATAGTTTATTATTGATATAGACAGAGAAGCAAAATGAGCAAAGCTGCCTGCTTCCTACTTGTCTTGTTCCATGAGACCACACTGAAAGAACTGGGGCTGGGCAATATTACAAAGTGTTGGGACACCCTGTTGCTGAAGCTGCTTCCGTGCCTCGGTGAGGGAGTTTTAGAGCCTGGAGAAAGCCTCATACCTCAGCAGAACCCAGGAAGCCATGAGAAATTGTCTCATAACAGCCTCCCTGGAAGATAGACCTGGGTGAGAAATGGCCTTGTAGCATCACCTTAGAAGTCTTCCTTGCCCTCATGTTTTGGAAGAATCTCAGGGTATTCTGCCAAGATTTTCATCAGCTGAGAATAAGCCATGCCTTTGTAGCCTAAGTGGAGATATGCTAGGTCACTACAGCTCAAGGGGGCCCACCTGGATCCCATAGTTGCCCCACCACAAGACCAAGCTCTATGGATATTTAGACCTTGGAATTCCCTGCCCAAATGGCCTCTGTCCTGGGACCATCATTCCAAGGTGTGTCGCATGTTGGTGTGCACACTCTAGGAGTGGGTGCTTGTATGAGTCTCCACAGAGCCTCGGCAAGCAGGTCAGGGCATCCTCACGCACGCCAGTAAGGCCTGTCAAGTTGCTGGATGGAGATGCTAAATCAGAATCAGACTGAATGAATGAAGGAAGTTCCTGCTACCTGCAAGGAAAATCTAAAAAAAGATAGGGAATATGAAAAGCCAAAGTAAAGTCTCTTGGCCTCCCCCATAGTCCAACCCATTGATTGATTAACTGAAAATATAGAATCTCATTACAGGAATGAGCTGATCTATAATGAGGAGAAAGCTGGCAGGGTGTTTGAGCATCACGACAGTCCAAAACCTTGAATTAGATTTTTACTTAGAGTAAAACACAGTAATATTGTGATAAAATCTTAAACACAGAAAATAGTATGCTTAGACTTTTTTTTTTCCCCCAAGGGATTAGTGAGAAGACTACTAAGTGAAACTTGGTATTTATTTTCTTGGAAAACTTATTACAAAACAATGCTTGAAAGAGTAATAAAAGATTAATAATGTTGTTTGCATTGAATTATTTTGATAATCAGCTCTAAATTGAATAAATAAAATAAGGAAAAGCAAAATTAGTGACATTTTAGATGAACCACTTAAGTTTATTGTTTGCACGACTCTATGGTGAGCCACATACCACCTATCTGTTGTACCTAGAGAAGTTTTCACAAGTTAAGTTTTAGACGTTATTAATGTAAAAATCCCTGGCAAGAGTATCATCAAAGCTGAATGTCCCTAAAGATATATCTTTATTGTGGACAAAGCTAGAAGTTCCTCAGTGTGACCTCTGGTATTTCAGCATATGATTGTCTGCCATTAAGTGCTGCTTTATTTCCAGTGATTTTTAAAATTTATTTTTATTTTTATGAGAGAAGTTGTAAGGTACAGAAAAATCATGTAGAAAGTGTGGAGTTCCCATATACCCCTTCACACACACATATTTCCCTGTTACTAGCACTTTGCATTAATGTGGTACATTTGTCACAATTGATGAAACACTGTTATTAAAATTATACTATTAAATGTAGTCCATAGTTTACATTCAGGTTCACAGTTTGTGTTGTGCAGTCCTATGTTTTTGTTTTTTTATTTTTCTGGTAAAATATATACAAGCTAAAATGTCCAGTTTTAACTACTTTCAAATGTATGATTCGATTATGTTAATTACATTCACAATGTTGTGCTACCATCGCCACCACCCATTACCAAAACTTTTTCATCACTGCAAAGAGAAATTCTATTTCAATTAAGCACTAGCTCCCAATTCCCTTCTCCCACCCCAGCCCCTGGTAACCAGTATTGTAGTTTCTGACAATAAATTTGTTTGTTCTAATTATTTCATATAAGTGAGTTCATACAGTATTTGTCCTTTATGTCTCTGTCTAGTTTCACTCAACATGATGCCTTCAAGGTTCATCTGTGTGGTAGCATGTATCAGAACCTCATTGCTTTTTATGGCCAAATACTATTCCACTGTATGTACATTCCACATTTGTTTATCCATTCATCTGTTGATGCACCCTTGGGCTGCTTCCATATTTTGGCAATTGTGAATAATGCTCTTATGAGCATTGGTGTATAAATATCTACTTGAATCCCTGTTTTCTATTAAGTATATACCTATAAGTTGGATTGCCAGGTCATATAGTAATTGTATTAGTCAGCCAAAGGGGTGCCTTCGCAATATATACCAATAATTGGTTGGTCTTTATAAAGGGTATTTATTTGGGGTAGAAGCTTACAGTTACCAGTCCCTCACCAAAGTCCACGTGTTCAAGCAAAACAGCTACCGACGTTTGCCAGGGCTCAGGCCTTTGGGTTCCTCTCCTGCCAGGGCTGCGTTTCTCTCCAGGCTTAGCGCTTCTTCCACAAGGTCAGCTGTAGACTATCAGGCAAATGGCCCTCTCCAACATCAGAACTGCATCTCAAAAATCTGCTTCTCAAATCTTGCCTTGCCTTTTACTTGAGACCACACCCACTGAGGGGCCGGGCTCAACACCCTAATCATAACCCAATCCTGCCCAGATAAACAGATCAGTTTACAAGCATGATTCAATATGGATTTTTTGGAATTCATAATTACAACAAACTGTAACAGTAATTCTATACGTGACTTTCCGAGGAATCATCAAATTGTCTTCCATTCCCATCAACAATGAATGAGTGTTCCTATTTTCTCCATATGCTCTCTAACATCTGTTATTTCTCTTGTTGTGTTTTTTAATAGAAGTCATTCTACCGGATGTGAAATAGTATCTCATTGTGATTTTGATTTGCTTTATCCAAATGGCTAATGCTGTTGAGCATCTTTTCATTACCTTATTGGCCATTTGTATATCTTCTCTGGATAAATCACTGTTCAGGTCTTTTGCCCATTTTTTAAAATTGGGTTGTCTTTTTGTTGTTGAGTTAAAGATTTCTTTATATTTTGTGGATATTAAACCATTATAGTATATGTGGTTTCCAAATATTTTCTCCCATTGCTTAGATTGTTTTACTTTCATGATAAAGTCCTTTGATGCACAAAAGGTGTTTCTTAATTTCTATGATATCCCATTTATCTATTTTTTTTCCTTTTGTTGCTAGCACTTTTGGTGTAAAGTCTTAGAAACCCTTGCCTAACACAAGGTCCCAAAGAGGCTTCCCTATCCTTTCTCCTAGAAGTTTTACAGTTTTGGTTCTTATATTTAGTTCTTCATTTTGAGTTCATTTTTGTGTATGGTGGGAAGTAGGGGTCCACCTGCATTCTTTTGCATATGGATATCCAGTTTTCCCAGCATCATCTGTTGAAGAGACTACTCTTTCCCCATTGAGTGTATATAGCACTCTTGTCAAAATCAATTGACCATATTTGTGAGGGTCCAATAATTTTTATGAAATTTAGATTATTGGTTCTTAACTAGGAATACACTTCAGATTTGTTTGTGGACTATTAAAAATAAAGAGATCATCGGTACCAAACTTGATGATCTACTAATTCAGAATATCAGGGTTTGGGGACTGAGGATTTTTTTTTTAAGTTCACATATATCTAGAGCAAATAATTTATCATGCGAACTGGAATAATTTGAAATTGAAGGAGGGCTTTATTAATAATGATGTTGGTACAAAAGGTATAATTTGGGATTGTCCAAATGAGAGCATTTGGTGAGACTAGCCACTGGTAATTGAATATGCTACCTAGTCAAAAATCATAAAAACAATAAAAAAAAACCCACAAAAACAAAACTCTGTTAGTTGAATCAATTATATAGTGGGATCATATGCAATTGTGGGCTAGGAACAGCCTTATTTTTGATCAAGGAAAATGGTGAATATTCTTTTAAAAATATATATTTGCTCTCCTTCACACATATATAGCCCATAGTATATTTTAAATAAGTTTCTGAAAAAAATTACATAGACCTATTAAATTTTTAGTTTCAAAAGCAGTATATTTTTTCATGTGTGGTTTTTTATCAATGAATGTCATGAATCATATAAAAATAAATAGCCTCCTATGCTACTCTGTATTCTTTGGGCTGGCACATTTTGACCACTTACCATTATATTACTAGTTTTCAATGGACAGAAGAGGTGAAGCAGAGAGAAGCCGTGCAAGGTGCTCTTCCTATAGGAAATTCTATCTGTGACTTGTTTCCTCAATACCAAGAGTTCAGTATAAAATGGAAAAGCTGTTTTCCATTTTCCCATACAGATTTTTAAACTAAAATTGTCTTTGATCTATATGTGTACTTTTTTGTTCTTGCATTTATTTATTTCTCTATTCTTTCATTCTTTTTGTTTTACAGTTGCATGTGCAAATTCATGCAAGATTATACCTAACACTAATATACAGACACTTAGTTTTGCTTTATAAAATTTTATAGATTTTATGCTTATCAAAAGATAAACACAAATGCACAAGCACATGTGTATGCACACAAACACACACATACACACTCAACCCCAGCCTAGATGTCTCAATTTGCCTATTTACCATCTCCATTTCAATGTTTCAGACACTCCTCCTGAATCAGCATGTCCAGGCCTGAACTATAATTGTTCCTCTCCAACTGTTCCTCTACCAATTACCCATTTGTAAATAAATTGACATCTTGTCCATCCAAACCCTGAAACCTCAGAAACCCATTAATTAGAAGAATAATTTTATTACTATTTCTTTCCCCAGTAGCCTGTAAGCTTCATGAGAGCAGAGTCCATGTTTTTTTTTTTTTGCCCCTTCATCATTGTATTTCTAGTATTCAGATACTTAGTGACTGACTCAAAATGGCTGCACAGTATTTGGAATAAAGGAATTATATATGATTTCACCTAACCTAAAAATACTTCCAGCCTTATGGTAATATACTTACCGGTAACATTTCCTTAAAGTGTTAAAAGTGTGATGTAGGGAAAAATGCTCAAGATTAGTCTTCAGAAGACCTGCTTTACTCTTCCCTTTGCCCCATTTCAACCCCCTACTCCCCGAATGAGTGGCAACTTCTCCAAGTATCATTTTATGCCTCTATAATAATAATCTCTTTCCCATCTACCATAGTATATTATTTCAGGGATCAATTGAGATTATAAATATGAAGCTGCTTTGTAAACTGTATAATCCTATATAAAAAAATAGTCATTTATTTATAAAATCCTTTATCATCCTTTCATAGGCATGATCGTAGTCAGTCTCTGTCATGGGAGTTCATCCTTCTTTCAAGATATACAATATTAATTCTGCACTAGATGTACAGAATCCTATATTAAAAAGCATGCATCGACTCAGGGCTCAGCAAATGTTCATGCCTGGGCACACACTGAGTAGCTGTAGCTACAGTGTCTGCATGCCACTGCATATTTACAACACATTTTTATTTGTTCTCTTTTTCCTGTCTTAATTTTTCTGTCAGCCTGTAAAGTTGCTTTTTATTCATGTCATTGCCTTATTTTCTGCAAATGCCTCTTGGAATACATTATTATCGGTATTTTGCATATCGTGGACATAGCACTTTTCAGCCCGAAAATTCACTTTTCATGCTGATGCAATGTTTTCTAGGTCTGGGATACATTATTATTAACAGCAGTTTGGAGTATACTGTTCTTCATTTGGCACCTTTTAATTTTCAAGGTGATTCAATATATATCCAAATAAGCCATTTTGGGGTACCCCAAAGCGTTGCTATCTAAGAAAATCTACTGTTTACACCCTGAGGTAGAAGAAACTGAGTTCAAAGTTTGCTGTTTTTAAGAATACATATATGCCAAATGACTTGAAGTTTTCCTCAGAGCGGCCTTTCCCTTCTTCAAAACCTCTAAATATTCATCAACTATACAAATCTTTCAGTAGGACTTTAGGAATTTCTTAATGTAAAATTAGAAGGTGCAATACTTCAATCATTTTGGATATTTTCATAAATGCAATTGGTAGATTGTGGGCTCAACTTTTGAAAACTAATAAACAGACTTTGCAATGTTATGGTTTATGCAACTAATTTTTTTCTGTAGAATGGTATTGGTTACTAAAGGAGGAATACTAAAAGTATCAATGTCTAACAGGTTGGTTTTAATCTCTTTCCAGCATCTTTCACTTCTGGGACTTGGTCAATTATGACTGTTTCTTATAGCCCAAATTGTTTTCTTTATATGTCTTTTTAATGTTGGTGGGGTTTTTCCTAAAGTAATCTCATCACTTACAGTAAAAGAGACTAACTATGATTTTTGAATGTTTGGAGATTATTGTATGTTTCCTTCATACTAGGCTGATAGTTTAGATATGTACATATTTGTGAGTTTATATTTTAATCTCCACATTCCACTCCCACCTTGTACACATAATCTTCCAACAAAAATCTATGTTAATAAGAGCTTTAGCAGCTGTTTAATTCTTTTTCCTTTGTAGAAATTTTGATTTTCTCTAAACATCTTTAAACTTTTCTCTTTTCCCTTGAACATCTGAAATTTCAGTGACTTATTTAAGTCTGAGTCTTCTTTTCATATGGCATAGCAGTCTCCTGGCATACTCTATGACTGTTCCCTCCAAAAAAAATTTTCTTTCTATGAATTCTTTTAGTTTTTCTTCTCAGTTTTTCTTGTTATCATAATATTCCTAAGATATCTCCTGGATCTCCAGGTATTTTAACTTTCCTTTGTGTGGTCTTTCTGTTATCATTTTTTCCATGCCCTGGGGGAGATATCCGTGATTTTTTAGTCTACTAGTCTGCTAGTTTACTAGTTCAGTCTTTTATACTGTCCATTCTATTGTTGTCAAAAGCTGTGAATAGTCTGAGATCTTAGCCAATATATTAGTCAGGGTTTTCCAGGGAAACGGAACTGACAGGATATATGTAAATATTAAGATATTTATTATAAGGATTAATTGGCTAATGTGACCTTGGGGATTGGCAAGTCCAAATTCCATAGAGCGGGTCTCTAGTTGGAAACTAGATGAAGGTGAAGTTGAATTTCCCAGGAGTAGCTGGCTGGTTGAAGTAGAGATAAAAATTCTTCTTTTTGACTTCTGAAATCCTCAATTCTCACTTTAATAGCTCCTACTGATTAAAAAAGGAATCTGTCCTTATTGCTGAGGGCAATCTCCTTTGTTGATTGTAGTTGCTATCAGACATTGATGCAATCAATTGATGAATGATATAAATCCATCTAAAAATACCACTGTAACAATGAGACTAGTGCTTGCTTGACCAAACAACTGTACTCCATAACCTAGCCAAGTTGACACATGAAATTAACCATCACAACCTACTTGAAAGCTAGCTAGTTATCCTGTCAGTTTCATTGATACTGACAGAAGACATGAGTCACTAGTATCAGAGACAACAAACTTTATTACTCATGGCATAGTAGACAGCATGAGCATAAATATATTTGCTTCAATGGTCTTTGTTCCTAAGCCTCATGGGGTCACATGGATGAACCCATATGGATTTCCTCTCAAGCATTACAGGACAGAAACTCTGGGCTTTGAGAAAAATCACCTTTTATACTGGACTCTAAGGATGCCTGCCTTCTACTCCAAAGGTAAACACCATTATAACTTCCAAGGCTATAAGCAAATTTACTCTTTGCCCTGGAGGGACCATTCTCACTATCTTTCAAGGCTGCCAACTATGCGAACATCCTTTAACAGATAGTCCAGAACAAAAGGCAGTAATACCTTGTTTTGCAGGATGTGCAGATATGTGAGGCCCATGAAGAATTCTCTCCCAAGAATTATGATGTTCATCCTTTAACATTTTCATTTTTTGAAATAATATACATATTATTTCATATGTATATATTTGAAATAATATATATATATATGTAGTTTTTTAGGATCTAATGTTCTATGCTTGATTCATTTTTAGAAGCCTGTTTTTTTTTGGGGGGGGGGCAGTGAGGGAGTTGAAATATCCTAGAACACTCAAAAATGATTTTTAAGGGTATCTTCTACTCTTAGGACAGTAATTCTTCAGTTTTCTTGTGCATATGTCACCTGGGGATTTTCTTTAAGTGCATATTCTGATTTAGTAGGTTTGGGGTTCAGGCCTGCAATTCTGATTTGTTGGCAAGATCCTGGTAATGTTATGCTGTTTGGTCCATAGGCAGAAATTTGACTAGCATGGGGCTTTTATCCTTGTTTTATTTGTTTTCCTTAGTTCAGCTTTTTCATACTTTTTTTTCATTAATTTCGTGTTGTTCATATTTATGAATGGAAGTCTCAGATAAATAGTATGAATACATTTTGTGAGTTATCTAAGCACCAGTAGAGATCTTTTCCTGAAAGCCTTCTCCATGGCAGGACTGACTTTCGGTTACTTCTCAGAAAATAAAAGCTTCCCAGCAAGTAATAATGGCTTGAATTTATTCAAGTGAAGTGGCTGAATTTCAGTAATAATAACGTTTGTGGCATTTTAATATGCCTATCCTCATCCCTCTCTTCTCAGCTCCATCTAGCCTTGAAAACTGTTAGTCAGAAAGGAGAAACACCTATTTTCACCTCCAGGGGTGGAGTCTCACCACTAGGAAGGTTGTGAAAACATAACAATGCCTGCCACCAGGAACACAGCCCTAGATCCCAAACCGATTCCACCACCCTCAAAAGCAGGAATCACAAAAGTGCTAGTTAGAGAGATGTTTTACTCACACAGAGAAAAAACAAAGCAATGTCAGCTTCAATAGTGGGTGTTGGCCCCCAAGGCCAGTGAGTCTCAATCTATAGGAAACTCTTTTACCAGCAACTTGAGCAAATAGGAGGGACCTCATTCCCTCCCCATTGTGAAAAGATATACCACAGGAGGGAAGGGTGTGAGCTGGATGTCATAAAACATGCCCACTTTATTGAGACTGCCTCTGGTGAGTGTTTACATATGCTTGGGATAATAGGGGAAGGAATGTGCTGGAGTCCCTTATTCACTAGGAGATATATTTTTCTCTCATCAGGCTGGCACATCTAGTCCAAGCATAGGATGCATATATAGGTCCCAGGAAAAGGTGACAGGTCTTGCTAGTATTGTCCCACACCACATAAACCCATGGACCTACAATCACAGTGGAAGTCAGCAGCCTAGCAGCCACTGGAGAGGAAAGAATAGCTTTCCTTCTTAAAGCATGTTTCTCAGAGACCTGACATTATTTGACCTGTCTGGCCATTCCTTGGAAACCACCACTAACAGGGCTTGTCTTCATTTGAACAGATTCTGAGCTTGCTCTGGGTGAACAGCCTTTTCTCCAGTAGCAATGGTTAAAAACAATTTGCAGCAATTGTTTACTATTACACATGCCCAAGACAGCAATAAAAGTTGGAGAAAACAAGAAGGTGACCAAGAATTTTAAAAGGAAAAGCTGGGGTATAAGATGTCCATAAAGAGCTTTGGAGAGCTCTAACTTATTTCTTAGAATCTAGAAGACTACAAATATGTAGGGTTTTGTACATGTCCAGAGATGTGCTCATCTTTGAAGAGAATTGTGAAGGCCATAAGCTCTCCCCTGTGACCGATATTGAGACTCTTGCTAGCAGAAAATGAAGGCCAAAGCAGAGCTGTAAATTCCCTATGTGAGCATTAAAGGCATGGCCCAACATGCACATAGAGTCCCTGGAGACTTCTGGGTTCCAGGCATTTAAGGAAATCTCTTTTCAATCATCGTTTGAGCACCAAGATAACTGAGCAGAAATTCTATTGGCCACACATGTCAAAGAATTAGCCTTCAATAAACAAATAATCAACAACAAAACAAGCCCTGGGGAGGGAGAAGAATCTGATTTCCAGAGATGACATATTATATATATTTAAAATATCTAATTTTCAATAATAAAGTATGAGACATGCAAAGAAAAAAAGTGTTTAGATCATTCTGCGGTATTAACAAAAAGTTGTACAGCTATACCCTTGGATTTTTCTCAAGGGTAGGCTTTTGTGACAGTGAAGCTCTTAATTTTAGCATCTTCTACAACCTGGATAGGCTGAGAAATTCCTATTCATCAAGTCTTGGTTCCTTTTTGTTTAACAGTTCTCCATTCACTTTCTCTCTCTCCTTTCACATTTAGCTATAAACACCAAGCAGAAAACAGACCTTATCTCCAATGCTCTGCCTTGAAATGCCCTCAGCTCAACATCCATTTCTTTGTTCACAAGTTAACTTTAATCAGATCTGCAAAGTTCTTTTTGTCATGTAAGGTAATTTAGCAAAAGTTGAGGGGGATTAGGACAAATTTATCTTTGAAGAGCCACTATTCTGCCTACTACACAATTTGACACAAAAGATGGCAGCAATGGAAGAATAGAGGAACAAAAGGACATGACATGTAGAATATCAACAGTAAAATGGCATACATAAATCGTATCTTATATTTAAAGATTACATTAAATATAAAGGGTTTGACTACTCCAATCAAAAGGCAGAGTTAGCAGAATGAATAATAATAATAAAAGAACCAACTATATGCTGTCTAGAAGAGACATACTTAAACTCAAAGACATAAATAAGTTGAAAATAAAAGGATGGGAAATATGTATCATGCAAACTGTGGCCAAAAGACAGCTGCATTGGCAATATTAATAGACAAATAGACTTTAAGAAAAAATACATGGAGCAAAAACTGGCAGAAATGAAGAGTAGAGAGCTCAGTAATAATAGTTGGAAACTTTAACACCCCATATTCAAAAACATACTGCACAACTATACAGAATAGCAACAAAGAAAAGCCTTTAACAACATAATAAATCAATTAGACCTAAGGGATATTTATAGAACATTCTACCAAACAAGACCAGAACACACATTCATCTCAAATACATATGGTACATTCTCAAGATAGACTATATGTTAGGCAGTAAAACAAATCTCAATAAATTTAATAAGCTTGAAATCATACAAAGTAAGTTCTATGAACATAAGAGGATGAGATTAGAAATCAAAAACAGTAGGAAATTTGATAAGCAGATTGTAGAATAAATAGATGTGTGGAAATTAAATGATTCCCTCGTAAATAACCAATGGGTCAAAGAGGAAATCACATGGGAAATTAGAAAATGCTTTGAGATGAATATAAATGAAAACACAACATACCTAAATGTATGAGATACAATGAAAACAGGCTCAATGGGAAATTTATTGCTCCATATACCTACTTGAAAAAAGAATAAAGATATCAATTCAATAAGCTAAGCTTCCACATTAAGAAAAGAAAAAAAGACAAGAGCACACTAAACCCCAAGTAAGAAGAAGCAATGAAATAATAAAAATTAGAGTGAAAATAAATGAAATAGAGTATAGAAAAATGGTAGAGAATATCAATGAAACAATAATTGACAAATTTTTGGCTAGACTGACCAAGAAAAGAAGAGAAAAAATTCAAATTACTAAATCCAGGTGATTTTTGCAGGAGCATTAAAGTGGAGAAAGTTGATCAAAGGGAGAGATTACTGCCCAACTCATAGAAATGAAAAGGATTAAAGGTAATACAATGACAACTGTTTGTCAAAAATTTTAATAAACAAAATGGAAAAATTCCCAGAATCATAAATTACCAAATTGACTCAACAAATGGAAAGTCATAATAGACCTATAATAGGTGAAAAAAATATTAATAATCGGAAAATCCCAGAAAGAGAAGCTCAGGCCCAGATGGCTTCACTAGGAAATTCTACAAGACATTTAAAGAAGAATTAACACCAAAACTTCAAAAATAGAAGGGAATGAAATATTTCCCAGCTCATACTATAAGGACAATATTTCCCTGATACTGAAACCAGGCAAAGACATAAAAAGAAAATCACAGACTAATATCTCTTATGAATATAGATTTAAAAGTCCTCAACAAAATAATAAACTGAATTCAGCATCATATAAAAATGATTTTGTATCACAAGCTAGTGGGATTTATCTAAGGGATATAAGGTTGGTTCAACATTAAAAAACCAATCAATATAATATACTATATTAATAGAATAAAAGAAAAAAATCATTTCAGTAGATGTGGAAAAAGAATTAAAGCATTTGCCAAAATCCAACAGTGTTTCATAATAAAATTACTCAACAAACTAAGAATAGAAGAGAATTTTGTCAACCTGATAAAGGGCATCTGTGAGAAGCACACAGCTAATTTCATACTTAATTGGGAAAGATTGAATATTTTTACCCTAAGATCAGGAAGAAGACATGACTTTCTTCTCTACTTCCTTTCAACATTATACTGGAGATTCCAGGCAGAATATTTAGGAGATATTTTTTGAAAGAGGAAATACAAATGGCTAAAAAGTACATGAAAAGATTCTCAACATCACTAGCTATTTGGGAAATGCAGATAAAAAGTACAATGAAATATCGTCATTTCATGCCTCAGAATGGCCATTATTCAAAAAACCAGAAAACTACAATTGTTGGGGGAGGATGTGGAGAAATAGGAACACTCCTTCACTGTTGGTGTGAATGTAGAATGGTGCAGCCTCTGTGGAAGACACTTTGGCAGATCCCTGGGAAGCTAAATATAGATCTACCTAAGAATCACCAGTCTACTAGGACTATATTCAAAAGAACTGAAAGCAGGGATGGGAACATACATTTGCACACCGATTTTCATAGCCTTGTTCACAATTGCTAAACGAGGAAAACAACCCGTGTCCATCAACCGATGAATGGATAAATAAAATGTGGTATATACATATGATGGAATAAGATTCAGCTGTAATGAAGCAGTGAAGTTGGGATGCATATGACAATATAGATGAACCTTGAGGTCATTTTGTTGAGTGAAATAAGCCAGACACAAAAGAATAAATATTGTATGGTCTCTATAATATTAACTAAATACAAAGAGTAAACTCATGGAGCTAAACTCTAGAGAATAGGTTACTAGGAGATAGAATGTTTTGAGAAGGGGGAGCTGATGCTTAATGTTTATAGAATTTTTGATAAAGTTAATTGTAAATGTGTGGAAACAGAGTTGATGATAACACATTAGAGTGAGTATAACTTTGCTGATTTATAAATGTGGTTGTGGCTGAACAGGGTAGTCTAGGGACATAAACATCAAGTGAAAGGAAACTAGAGGATCTTCTAGGGACTGCATAACAGTAATTTCAGTGGTGGATGAGGATTGTGGTTAATAGTAAAACTTCAAGATTGTTCTTCGATTACAAGGTGTTAAGTACATATGATACATGGGAAAATATAACCAATGTGACGTAAGGACTATAGTTAACAGTAATATTGTAATATTTTTGCAGCAATGGTAAAGAAGATACTATATCAATTCTAGGAGACAACAATATTGAGGTATAAGGGTATGTGGGATTTTTCCTTTTGGAGTAATGTAAACCTTCTAAAATTGAGGTGTTGATAGCACATTTTATGAAACTGAGAGCCACTGAGTGTACACTTTTGTGGATTGTACAAGGCATAGGACTCTATAACACAGTGAACCTTATGGTTGCTGATGGACTGTTGATATTACCAATATGAAAACATTCTCTCCTGAACTATAACAAATATGCAATGCCAATACATGGTATTAGTAGAGTATCTGTGGGCAAAATACACCAAATGTTAAGATATGGACTATAGTTAACAGTAATATTATGACGATATTCTTTCATCATTTGCAATAAATGTTCCACAATAATGCAAGGTGTTGGTGGTAAGGTGATGTATTGAAACCCTATATGGTATGCATGATTGTTTTGTAAGCTCCCAACTTCTCTAATAAAAAACAAACAGTGCCTTGCACAAAATTAAGGCATTTAATAAATGTGAATTGAATGAGTGGGGTTGAGGACATTACTTAATGAAGTAATGAAGTTCAGGTGAGGACATTTGAAGCAAGTTCTGAATGAATTAGGGGAAGATCATTTTAGACAGATACTTTTTAAAATGGCTTTATATTTAAGTTCTTACGAGCACTTAAAAAAAGTGAAAAGACCAAAAAATCACAATGAGATGCTACTTCATACACTCTACCATGGCTATAATAAAAAGATGGGAAAATCGATTATGATGTGGGAAATTGGAACCCTGACATGTTACTGGTGGGAAACAGCATTTTAGAAAACATTTTCCAGGCCCTCAAAAAGTTATATATAGGTTTAACTCTTTAGAGCAATTGTACTCCAAAATATTTATCCAAGAGTACTGAAAACATAGATATATCCAAAACTTGTACATTAATGTTTATAGAAAGATTATTCAGAATAGCCAAAATGTGGAAATTCCCCAAATATCTATCAATTGATTAATTGAGAAACCAAATGTCGTATATCCGTGCCATAGCATATTATTCAGCCATGAAAAGAATGAAAGTGGTATAATACGGATAGCATTATGCTAAATGAAAAATACTATGCATATAAGGCCACATATTGTATGATTCCATTTATATAAAATTACTAGAACATTTATATAAAGAGAGACAAAGTGTAGATTATTGATTGTCAGAGGCTAGAAGTGGTGGTAAAGGAAAACAAATGGATGAGGGATATCCTTTTGTGGATGTTAAAAATGTTGTGATGATGGTTGCACAAAACTTTGAGAATATACTAAAAACCACAAAATGAAACATTTTAAAATTATATGTCTAAAAATATTATGGCATGTGAATTAGATCTCAATTAGAAAAAATTCTGCAGGGGAAGAGGAATGGAAAGATGAATTGAAGAAAAAAGCTAAAAATTTCTAGCTGTTAAAGTGGAACATGTTCCTTTAATTTTTAAATGGATGATAGTGGATATCAAATCATTATGGCATTCCATTTAAAAGTAACAATGAATCTGTTTTCTTTAATGCACTATTTACAATAGATTGGAAATTATATTCATTGTAATTATTAAAATTGTGATGAATATACTTTCTATTTTATATTGAAAATGTGCAAGAAAAAAATAAAAGCCTCCCGGAGAAAAGATTTCCAGTTTCTTGGGAGTAAGGAATTGGGCTAAGAATTCTTATAATTTCTAGGGTATGTAGAGTGTTATGCTGGGAATGGAACACTTTAGTCTTACTATTCAAAAGCATGGTCTGGGATCAACAGCTCTGGTGACCCCTGGGAGCTTGATAGGTAGGCAGAATCTTTGGCCCCAGCCTGGATCAAATGAACCAGAATCTGCATTTTAGAAAGTACCCCAGGTGACTTGCAGGTGCATTCAAGTTGAGAAACATGGTTACCTGCTTTGCTTTTTGTTTGCCTCTGTCTTTCGTGGGAGTACAGAGTTACGTTAAGTTCAGATTTGCTTCTCAGGTACAAGTAGCCCTGACAAGGAGCTGTAAACAGAATCCATTTTTTTGATAGCACATTCCTGGATTTATCCTAAGACCAGAAGTCACCTCTACCAGTTCCTGTATTTCCTCCAGGTAAAAGAAGAGGGACCCAATTACCTCAGCTCTTCCAAATGGATATATATATATTTTTAAAGGAGCAAGCCTATATTTATAGCCAGCTTCTAGTTTTCATGGATGCTAAGTTTGGAGATGTCTTCCTCTCTTCTCTTTAGGCCCCATGTTTGCTTACTTCTGCGGTTTGGTGACTAAATTTCCTCATTTTTTTCCCTCTTTACATCCAATTCTGAGATTCTGTATAAGTGTTATTTTGCTTCTTATTTACCAGTGCAGTCACATTTCCTTTTTGTTGCTGTTCTTGTTGTTACTTCATTTATATTTTTGAAATTTCACTGCAATTTTAGGAAGAAAAGGATATAGATGCATATTTTCATTCTACCATCTTTACCATAAAGTCTTCTATTATGCTTTAAAGTTCTGTTTTGTTTGATAAATCAAAGCAACATTAAGAATACATTTTTGTTTGCATTACTTGGATTACTAGTGAGACAGAATATTTTTCTATCTGCTCCATTTCTAATTGTATTTGTTTTGTGAATTGTCTGTTTGAAAGAATTATTTATTTATTCTACTGGTGCCTTGTGTTCTTTTCTTACACTTATGTAGAAGTTCTTCATATAAGGTGGAAATGTTTTGTTCATCATCTTTACTATAAATATTTTCTCCAATCTGTTTGACATTTAATTTTGATTACACTTTTGTCATATAGAAAATTAAATTCTGATTTATCATATCTATCAATTTTATATACTTTGATTCTCTATCTTCTCTTTCCTTCTGGGCTATTACTATTTTTAAAAATAATACATTTTCATATAAATATCTCATCCAGCTGGGATTCATGTTCATAATTATTATAAATTAAGTTTTTAAACTGACAATTTCTCATGTTTATGATGTTACTAACAAATTTTCTAGCCTCTTGTTTTTCAATTTTAAAATACTGCCTTTATCATGTATTGTCACAGATTTTTTTCTTTGACCACTTGTTGCATAGTTTTATTTCACAAATGGAAGATTGCTACAAATTGATTTTTTTTAACCTCTTAATCCACCTACGTCAAAAGAATTTGGTGAAAATGATACAAGCATTTCCCTCAGCAAGGTGGCATTTGTTGTTGTTCAGTCAGGGACTTTGGTAAGTAAAATTTCTGTTTTCTTCTCTGTTTGATAGGTCTATAATAACTTCATTCCTTAATTATATATTGAGAGTATGCTAAAATGAAAGATAGCATACCAGGTGATTTCCTAATTGTGAAGATTCATTTTCCAATAATACTATGTCTTCTATAAGTTAATTTTGAGATATGTACAAACATATAACTTTCTCTTGAAATACTTAAAACAAATGTACAGTAAACATAGTTCACCCAAATTAACTTTCAAGTTTGAGTGAGTCAGAGGTTTCAGATAAAATTTTCATAAAATCTGCAGCATGATTTTCCCCTTAATATTTTGGTAAAATGATATACATCAAAGAATGAAATTAACTGATACAATTTTATATGACTAAAGTAAAGGTGAAAAGCTCTGGCATTTTACAAACTATCCATAGCAATTCCTGTATCTGATATTCACCTTTCATAGATTCACAACTGGCAAATGTCTAGTTTTAAATAACACATTTGTGTATGACCTTTTAAGAAAATTACCAATGTCTTTGTTTAGAGTGCAGAGGGCACGGATTTCACAGAGTATTTCCCACTAAATGGAGCATATTACTCCAATATCATGGCCATGTTGTCAGGAAGTGGCACTTCATTAAGATAATGTGACCTTTAGAATATTCTTCCAACCTTTTACTGTGTCTTTGGTAGTGGGATTTTGCTTTAATTTCTGTGGCTTTTTGAAAAGTTGGAAATATAAGTAATGAAGACTACATTCTTTATTTCCCTTCAGCTATACATTGTGTGTGTGTGTGTTTCTAAAATGGCAAAAAATGTCAGGTAAAGGATTTTTGTTCAAACTAGGGATTATCTGCCAGGAAAATGCCTCATAGAGTTAAAATAAAATTGGCAAGATTTTGCCTCTTGCTGAAAGGAAGAAAGGGAAATAATGTCTCTGTCGAAGAAAGAAAAAAATGTCTTTACTGAATTTTTGAAGAAATTGAGATTGGCCCCCAAAGCCTTTTTTCCTGTTTCATGATGACAGTGAGATAATGTTTTCAGTGTGCTTGTCGTGGTAACTTAAAATTATTAGTTCATTCAGAGCCTTCATTGAAAGTAGAGATTTAACTTCTTCTAAAGCCATTTTTATGGAGGACTCAAAGTAGGCAATTTAATAGTGAGAGGAAAAGAGATGAGTGTTCTGGTCAGGCTAGAAGTGGCATTTCTCAGGAACCATTTCTGTGCCATCTGGCTTATTTATAGGATTTTGCTTCCCCAGGCTTTAGTTTTTTTTTTTTTTTTTTTTTTTTTTTTTTTTTTTTTTTTTTTTTTTTTTTTTTTTTTTTTTTTTTTTTTTTTTTTTTTTTTTTAAGTTAGGACGAAGTTTAGTTGCTAGTAACAGTTTAATGCAAATCAAAACCACAATAAGATAACATTTCATATCTGTTTTAGTTTCCTAGGCTGCTTAAAGCAGATACCATGAAATGTGTTGGCTTAAACAATGAGAATTTATTAGCTTACAGTTTGAGGCCATGAGATATCCAAATCAAGATATCGTCAAGGCAATGCTTTCCTGAAGACAAGCTTCAAACTATCCTTGGCTCCTCTGTTACATGTCAAGTCACATGGCAGCATCTGCAAGTCTCCCTTTTCTTCCAGGTTTCATTGATTTCAACTTCTTGCTTCCATGGCTTTCTTTTTCTCTCTCTGTTTTCATTCTATTTATTTATAAGGGATTCTGGTAATAGGATTATATCCCATTTTGAATGAGGTAGGTCACACCTTAACTGAAGTAGCCTCATCAAAAGATACTACTTACCCTGGGTTTATACCCAGGAATGGATTAGATTGAAGAACATATTTTTCTGAGGTACATACAACTTCAAACCACCACAAGACCAATTAGAAGAGCTACTATTTAAAAAATGGGAAATAACAGGTGTTGGATAGGATGCAGAGAAATAGGAACACTCATTCATTGCTGGTGCCAATGTGAAATGTTGCAGCCACTGGGGAAGACAGTTTGGTGACTCTTCAGAAATCTTAGAAAAGAACTACCATATGACCTGGCAACCCCACTACTAGGTATATACCTAAAAGAATTGAAAGTAGGGACTCAAACAGATATTTGCAAGCCAACATTCATAGTAGAATTATTAAAAATTGCCAAAAGATGGAAGCAACCCAAGTGTCCATTAACTAATGAATGGATAAATAAAACGTGATGTGTACATACATACAATGGAATAATATTCAGTTGTAAAAAGGAATAACACCCTGATACATGCGACAATATGGATGAACCTCAAAGACATCATGTTGAGTGAAATAAACAAGACACAAAAGGACACAGGTTGTATGATCTCACTAATTTGAAATAATTAGAATAAGCAAATTCACAGATTCAGAATCAGAATCTAGAATACAGGTGACCAGGAGATGCGGTGGGGATAGGCAATGGGAAATTAAGCCTTAAAATGTACAGGGTTCCTATTTGGAGTGATGGAAATGTTTTGGTAATGGATGGTGGTGATGGTAGCATAACATTATGAACATAAATTAAAGCACTGATATATATATCTGAAGTGTTAGATTGTAAACATGGTAACAGAATCAAATTTTTTAAAATCCCTGGAACTACACTCTACAGTGAAACCTAATTTAAACCATGGACTATCATTAATAGTACAGTTATGAAAATGTGCTATCATCAGTTGTAACAAATATTCCACACCAATGCAAAGTGTTAATAATAGGGTGATACGGCAGTTTGAGATTATTTTATGAATCCCAAGAAGAGAAAGATTGTTTTTCAAAACTAATCTATTCCTGTGAGTGTGATTAGATTACACAGTACGATTATTTTTAGGCTTTTGATTGGACTACATCAGTGGGACACGATTTATGTTGAATCTTTGCCCTCTTGCTGGGTCTGATAAAAACAGAGACACAGACAGATAGACAGACACAGAAAAGGAACTCCATTTTTGACCCTGCTATCTGAAAAAGGACTAAAGGATCGCTTCAGCATGAAGCTCCATAAGAGCCTGGGCCCAGGGAGTAGCTTAAGAGAAGAGAAACCCCAGAGAGGCTCAGAGAGCTGATGCCCAGGAAGAGAGGAGCCATATGCCTTAATAGCTTGCAGCTGAATTCGGGAAGAATGTGGAGTAGCCAAGACTGATAGACAGGGCCTGGAAAGAGACAAGCCCTTTGCTGGGTTGCCCTCAGCTGAGCTCAAACCTTGGCAGAGTTCGGAGGCCATCTTGCTTCAACACCTGGCTGCTGACTTTAGTGAGAATGCACCTTTGTGATACCTCAGTTTGGACTTTTCACAGCTTTGGAACTGTAAGATTTTACCCCAATTAAACCCCTTTTATAAAAGCCAACCTATATCTGGTACTTTGCATCAGCAGCCACTTGGCAAACTAAAACAGGTGGTATATGGCAATCTTGTATTTTATGCATGATTGTTCTGTAAACCCACAACTTCTCTAATAAAGAAAAAAATAAGAAGTTGGTTTTCCTCACATAACCAGAAGGCAAGCAATGAGTAATCTAGGGTTGATGTAACTGCTCAATTATTTAATCAGGAATACTGTACTTTCTTTCTTCTCTGCTAATAGCTTCATTGTCACAAAATAATGGCTCCATGCTTCATGTCTGTCTTCCAGGCAGGAATAAAGGAAAGACAAATATTTTCTTGTGATGATGTTTTGCTTTTTTATTTAAACAATGGATTCATGAATATCAGATTTCTCACTATACTTCATTGGCTAGAATTAGGATATATGACCTCTGCTAGCTGCAAAGGAGGCTGGGAAATCAAGCATTTAGCTTTCTAGACTCTAACAGAGGAAGGGAAGAAGAAAGTTCTTGAGAAGGGTGTTGATTAAGCTAATCTAATGCAGGCCACAATTAAATATTATACATGTAAAGTCTCTTTAACATACTGTGGTTCTAGAAATAGAATTAACTCAGCTGAAAGGAGTTAATATTGTCATTATATTTTATCATGACCACATCTAATTGGGAGTGTTATCATTAGTTCTAAATGTTTATAAGAATTATTGTATCTTCAAAGATGTGCAGAAAAGATGTGTGTTGCGTTGAATATGTCATGTAAGGAGGAGCTGAAGAGTTGTTTTCCTTGGGGGAGTTAAGATTTAGTAAAGTACTAAGAATTATAGCCAAATATTTTAAGGGGAAAATATACTTACAGGTAATAAAGTTAGCACCAGTGAGGAAGACAGATTTTGAGTCAACCTAAAAGTACTTCCTACAAATGGGAGCAATGTCGATTTAGCAATGGCAGAAAAATCTATTGGGACCTGCAGACTGAGGCTGATAAATTTGCATAACGTTGTTTACAGTCCCCTCCAACTCTGAGATTTGATGATTCTTTCCATCTATGATTAAGGCCAAATTTGGATAATTCTTCAAAGGTGGATTAGTTATCTATTGCTGCATTACAAATCACCACAAATGTAGTGACTTAAAACATTATGCATTTATTGTGTGTCAGGAATCCAGGAACAGCTTAGCTGGGTCTTCTGCTAAGGGTTTCACCAGTCTGCAGTTAAGGACAGCCAGGCTGCATTTATGTCTGGAGTTTGCAGTCCCCTGGAGCTGATGTTGCAGAATTCAGTTCCTTGCGGTTATAGAATTGAGGCCCTCAGCATGTGGTCTTCTCCATAGGCAGTTAATGTTATATCAGCTTGCTTCTTCAAGACCAGCAGGAGAGTCTCTCACCCCAGTGAGCTGAAACAGAATCTTATGTAACAGAATCTAATCATGGGAATGACATCCCATCACCTTGCCATGTAGTGTAAACCTAATCGTGGGGGTGATATCTTTTGTTGTAGTCTGTTGTTTAGAAGTTAGTCACAAGTTCTGCCCAGGGTCAAGGAAAGCAGATCACACAAAGGTGTGGACACTAGGAAGTGAGCATTATTTAGGGGTTGCCCTAGAGTCTGTCCACCACAAATAGTACTTGAAATTGCAGTTTAAAGGACAGTGACAGTAAAATTTGAATATGGCTTTCAGTTACTCATCTGACTCCAAAGTTTAATTAAGGACCAACTAGATATTTAAAGAAGAAGCTTGCAAAAAAAAAGCAGAAAAGGCATTTTCATACATGATTGTAGCTAACTTTAATGTTAGCAGCTTTGACACTGGCTACTTTGAAATAAAGGACATGGCTTTAAGGTCATGGGTGATTGTGTCTTGTCTTTTAAAACAACCTAATTGGGTGAGAGCTCTCATACTGCAGATTATATCCGTGATGAAAAAAAAAAAGTAATAAATATATTAGAAATGTAGTATGGTTTTAATGATGTCATTTGTTACAGTCATTATCAACCTAACAAAAGTATCTGAAATAACCATCCCAAGACACAATTTATACACAGAGTGGTGTCCAGTTGAAAAGCCAAGGCAACTCTAGATGTATTCTTACAGTTCAAAGTAAATAAAATATCTACACCTTTTCTACCCATACCTCTGTCCCCAAATCCCCTAATATCTTCATGGGTAGGGCCAGTATCTTAGAACATTCTAGTGATGTAGGAGTCTTTCTATATTTTCCCTGACTTCCTTCACTACTCTTACCCTATTGACAATTTATAACCCCTGCACCATCTGGGGAACAGACTGTTGGCTGCCAAGTAGACTCATTAACATTCCCCTCCAGGAACTCTTGCTGTTTAATTAGGCTGTCTGTTGGATTCCGGCAGTGAGAGCCTTGGGTGGCTGTGTAACAAATCCATGACTCCATGCATTCAGATGTCAAGGTCACTAAGAACCCTGCTTATACTCAATATGAGAAAGGGAATCCAGATTGTTGGCTGCTAAAATCCAAGTTATCAATAACTTCACCTTAAGGGGACTTTCCATAGTTATTGAGGCAATAAGTTATCCCCCACTAAATTCACAGCTGTCACCACTGTGTTGTTTGACTGTCTTCTAACACCTAGGCCATCAGGTCTAGCATTTAGGTCAACCTTGTTGTCAAAATTAATCAATAATGTTTGTAGAGTACTATCCAAACCCAATACTGAAATTCCTATTTGTGCCATAATTAAATGCATCCAGTAAATTAAATTCTCTGAGGACAGATTGCTGAAAGTGTTAGCATTCCAGGCATATTTGATTTTTTTAAATAGAACAAATGGCATCTTTTTCAAATGCCAAATCGGTGAAGTTCTATTGTCAGAAAAATGCCTCTCAATTGAATGGTTCAGTTAACATTTTTTAAAGCATCACTTGTTTGAAGAAAAGGAAAAAGGTCATTATGTAAAAGACATCCCCAGGATTTTCTAACTCTAGGGACAGAACCTTTGCAATTAAGTGTCAACAAAGTCTAGTGCTTTTGACTGATTAAGTATTTATCTATCCACTGATTCATTCATCCGTCAAATATTTATTGATAATTCACCCTCAGATAGGTCCTGGGCTATGAATATAATGGTGGGTCAAAATAGACAAATAAGCAAAAGATATTGACAAGTCTCCATTCCTGTGGAAGCATTTATTCATCAAATAATCATGAAATCAAAATATAATCACAACTCTGATAAGGAAACATAAGTACATACATCTTTGACCTTGTGTGACATTAGGGAAGGATTCCCTGAGGAAGCGTGCCCTAAGAAAGCTGTTTGAGCTAATGAGATAAGAAAAATACTTTGGGGATATCTACGCAATATGTGGGGGAAAGGAGTCAGAGAAAGCCTTGGAAAAAGAGGAAAGTCACATGCAGGTGCTTTGTGTCAAGGGGCATTTCTGAAAGAAGGCTGGTAAAGTTGGTTTTCAGAAAGGAGGGAGAATTACAATGTGTGAGGTCTTTGGAAAGCCTTCCAAATTCTTCCTAGGTTGTTAATCTTAAACTATTATCTATTGCTGTTAGACAGTCACCTTCCTGAAGTGCCCTTAACACTAGGACCTGTGCTGTTTTCCTTAGGCCTTTCAAGCCTAATCCTCCCTTTGGCTAAAAGAAAAAGAAGTGAAGAGATTACCCAGACTCACTTTGTTTTTTCCCCTGCCTACCAGTCTTGATTTAGAAATAATATGATGAATCCTCATAATCCCCGTAGTGAATTTACAGGGAGTTATCAGGGTATTGCTTTAAAATGGGTCTTTTCTGGTAGAATATCAAAATGCTTAGATCAAGAAATAATTTTTGGTATTAACCTTTATAAAATAATGGCAACTTTGGTAAAGACAATGCTTTTAAAAGCTATTTTATCTGTTTCTGCTGTATTATTTCTTTTCTTTCTTCAAACATCTTTTATTAAGCCCTCATTTCCCTCCAATTCTGTGGAGAAAATGCTATACTCTCCATATAATTTTTTTCTTGGCTACAAATGTCAATAGTGGACTTTGAGCTGTGTTGAATTAAGTTCCACTTTGTTAATAAACAAACAAAAGACCCTAGCTACCTTTATCAAACATTCATAGGTTCTATTTTCAAGGGAGAGATTGAAGCTCTTAAGCTTAAAAATTAATCCTAATTGTATGAATACCCTTTGTTTAATAATATTTAATCTTGTTAATGTTTATAGGGATAATATAACCAAAAATGATGCATCTCTAAATGATCTTTAATTTCTGGGCACTATAGTTAATAGCAATATTACATAGTATATGGGGGAAAAAAAAAAGAAAAAGAAAGAAGCTGCAAAGTATACAGAGTAGAACAAGATCTGAAATCCATGGTAGACCACAAGCTGACTGAGGGCTTGTAAAGGAATCCTTTAAAAAGACATACAATTTTTGAAATTTAAAAAATACTCATGCAGTCGTCTTTTGTTTTTATTTTCCTTTCTCTCTTTTTTCTTTCAATTTGGGAAAAAGAGGCATTTAAGAAAAGAGCAGAGCAGGGCAATAACCTTCATTAAAATACCAGAAAATATTACCAATTGGGAAAAGCCTAAATGAATTGGAGTTCGTTCATGTGCAGATGAAAATGCTAATGATCTCATCATAAGTCAATAATAATTTTAAGCAGCAGGAAAACTATTTTATGAGCAGGACTGTGACCAGCTGGTTTTATTATTCAGTGAAAATAAAGTAAGAGAAAATAAATCTGAACTGCAATTTTAAACAGGGAAATATTCTGTCCGTCCAGTACAGATGTTCATTGCTGTTATATAAGCTCTATGTTTGCCTATTTAATACTCTCATTCACAAACACTTCAAATGCACAGCCTTATGGTATTCTTCTAAAGCTGCCACTGGTGAGGCATTCTAAACTATTCCAAATTTGGGGACAGAGGATGTGAGAGAAAAGATTGGCAGTGCCCACATTTAAATCAAGAGGTGTTTAAACTTTGGATATTTTTTTGTCCTCGGGAAATTTAAATTATTTCTCTTGTCTTCCATTCATTTCCCAAATGTATGAAATAAAATCAGTAATTCAGTTTAATTTGGACAGTAGTACAAAAATATCTATTTTTTTAAAAAACATAAAATTATATATTATGGTAAATGCATGAGCTAGTGTTCATGTAATTTTTCCTAAATTGGCCATTCCTAAATTGTACAATAAAAGCCTTGCATTAAAGGAGATATATAGATGCACTTGAGTAAATATAGAAGTCCCCAAGTGGATTCAGACAGATGGGATTTAACCACAACTTGTGCTCATACATCATAGTAACAGGAGAACTGGAGCACAGGTGTAAGGGAGGCCCATAAGTTTCTAGGTAAGTTTTAAAAAGAAAAAAAAAAAGAAAACAATCTTTAGTTTCTTCTATTTAACATTTTTAAAAGTTTTCATTATTATCATAATGGTGAAAAGAGATGGTTTTACATTAACTTTGATGAAGAGAGGACGGACATCTAGTGCTTTAAATTTTTTTTTTCAATTTAGCCTGACTGTGTGGATGAATTAATAGAGGAAGCAATTTCATCTTGAAGGAAGAACTGCAGGAACTTGTTTTGGTTACAAAACGTACGTTTACTATCCTGACAGTATCATTGATAGAGAAAGAAACTCAAGGTCATAGGCCTTGATGTTTTGCTCATTCTATGGTAATCTTATTTCTGGAGATTGTTGGCTCAGCTTGTTCTTAGCTAGTTGCTGGGAAGATAAATTTCAACTTGGTCTAGTGACACCACTTAAGCTGTAACAATGATTATTATCAGGGTCTCTCCTGTTTGGAGGGCAGGAAATTTGGCTAAGTGTGTGTATGTGTGTGTTGTTTTCCCAACTGTGAATGACATTTGAAATGTCCCATCTATTTCTCCCAAAGTAGAGGAGAACTGGCTAGGAATTACTACAATCATAGAACTATAAATGCATTTTTATTATTTAGGGCAGGAAGATGCTACTGAACCAATTCTCTCTAGCTAAAATGAGCTTAAATTTTGTGTTTGATTTCATATGCCTTATCTTAACCAATCATTTAACAAGTCCTGTTTAGCTGTCAAGTGTTTTTTTTTGAAGCTAGGAAACACATTTATTTTCTAAAATATATTTTCACTTTTATTAAAATGTGTGAAACAAATATATTTATGACTTTAAAATGATCTTCTTTTCCCTATACATTTGTAAGATTATTAAAGAAATTGAGCTGGATATGTTTTTTGTTTGACAGAGTAATAGAAGTATACAGGATTAGGAAAATCAAGGTAGTAGGTTAAAGTTCAGGGGAAGAAGGTAAGGGAATAATAAAACAAAGGTAAACAGTTTGTTCACCAAGCTTTTCAGCAGCTTAAAACAATTGACTTTAAAATAAGATCATTTATATTAACTAATCACATACAAATTTATTCGGGTCATTAAATTTAATATTGACACCATTTTTAAACAACACTTTTTACCTAATAAGTGATCCAAATATTTTCATAATCTGTAATCCTGCTAGGTTACTCTGTGACATCTCAACCAATCAGTTGTCATTTGAGAGTCAGAATTCTTTGACTGTTAACCTGGCATGAAGGTCAGAAGTCCTGTATATTCAGGAAGTAGGATGATCA